>JAODUO010000739.1:332500-343484 GCA_025642075.2 Ridgeia piscesae | reverse complement strand
TCGTTTGTTATCACTTTCCTGCTATATTTGGTTAGACATAAGGCAGATCTGTGGCCGTGTCAGAGCATTACTGCCTATCAAGGAGCGCATCAATTTTGCAAACTGTCTTGGCGGGGCTGGAGTTGATTGATTGAAGGCAGCGACTGCGATCGGCCGTTCCCAGTAAATATATCAAGTGTGTGCAAAGTACGCTGCAAAAAAACACGCCTACCTGTGTGAGGGTAATTTCGTTTCCACAACAGAGATTGTTGTGCTTCAACCAGTCATACATATTTACGAACATAATGGCTGGGTCATGTAGGTGTTTATGGCTAGTCTCAAACGAAGGCGGGGGTGAAAATAGAGTTGTTTGAAATCCTGAAGCATCGAAAAATTGTGTGCGTCGCCGCGGAATTTTTTTTCAGCAATGGCAATTATTTTTTAAAGGTCAAAAAGTACGTTCTTATGTAGCGCAGTATCCAATCCTCAGGATTGCTCAAAGCGCTTTACACTTTACTTCCCAGACAGACCTGTTTAATCAGCCACCATCTTAACTTCTCTGGGAAGCATCCAACCATATGCTGCAATTAATGCACGAAGGCTGGTCGTACATATGCCCACCTCTTGTCTATCGCCAGGTACTCATTTATACAGCTAAGTGAACTGGGGCATTGTAGAGTAAAAAAACCTGCCCAAGGTTTTAACACGGCACACAGGATTCGAACGCGGGTACTCTTAGTGGAGAGTCCGAAGTTCTACCCCTGAGCCACAGCGCTCTAACACTCCCCGCTCCCATCTTCCGGTGCAGAGGCAGCGTGGTACAGGAGAAGGAATGGCGCTGGGACACCGAAGGAGAGCCGCTGAGTAGCGCCGAAGCTACGGCTCAGTCTCTCCAATATTATTTTGTCACTACGCCGATCCATGCTGTCCAGTTGAGAGACGGGACCCAGAATTGCCTGAAGGCAAATATTACTAACGTCAAATTATACCTACACGACGATCGAGTACCGGTTGCAGACAGGTGTGAAGAAGATTTGCAAGTACTGACTGTCTGCTGTTCTCACAAGTGTACTGCTACAGGCAGACATCGGTAACGGCAAATTAACCCTGTTTGCGGACATGTCTTACAGTTCAACACAAAACGTACGAAAGGTGTCATTATATCCACAAAAGAAAGGCGTACGTGTATGTTGCAATGGTTCCGGCTGTCTGTATTCTGACCGGCGGCGCGCTGCGCTGGTGCATTTCTCAACTATGACAATGACACATGTGGACCCACACTGTCATCGGCCCGGGCCATCTTAACTTTGAGTTCACCTTCCAGCTGATATCGACTCAGATCATTCTGTCGTCTGGACTGTCGCGAAAACATAGCGTGGAAACAGGAATACCTTTTAAGGGCACATGAATCATTCTGTTACGGTTTAATTACTGACACTAAGTACCTGTTTCGAGAGTTGTATCGACGCGAGTAGGTGGCACAAGGGGTGCTTTCAAGTTGGCACATGCCATGACAAATTACCCTAACTGATTTGCATGCATTTCTGGTAATTCATTTAATGTGAAACACAACGAGTTGACGTTTCACAAAAGGATAGAGCCATCTTCAAGCAGGAATAACAACAAATCCCAGAAAATGTGGACTAAAGTACACTTACTACTGGTTTAATTTGTGGCGAAGTGAGGCTGATTCATTGGGATATTATTCTGGTTAGTGGACGCGATGGAACGGGGTGATATGTTAGAAAGATGGCAAGATTCGACGGGACAAGCTACAGTTGGATACGAGATAAGTATACCATTTACAGTTTTACTGTTTAATTCTCTTCACCCACTGATCGCCAGGGGTGTTATTTCTTTCCACGCAGAATCCACACATCAGTCAGATGTCTGTTCTCTTATACATAAAAAACAAGTTGTTGATTGGCCGCCCCGTGTTGGTATGTGATTCGAGTGATGGTTGTTGAGAAATTGTCGTCACCAAACTAGGAGATCGTGCACCGTGTTGCTGCGGACTTCAAAAACTCTTGCTTTCGAGCGAGGTAGTTCATTCGCAACACGTTTTGCTCTCCGGCGAGAGAGTCCATTCAGAACTCTTGTTCTGCAGCGAGGGAGTCCACTCAGAACTCTTGTTCTGCAGCGAGAGAATCCATTCAGAACTCTTGTTCTGCAGCGAGAGAATCCATTCAGAACTCTTGTTCTGCAGCGAGAGAGTCCATTCAGAACTCTTGTTCTGCAGCGAGAGAATCCATTCAGAACTCTTGTTCTGCAGCGAGAGATTCGATTCAGAAGTCTTGTTCTGCAGCGAGAGAGTCGATTCAGAACTCTTGTTCTGCAGCGAGAGATTCGATTCAGAAGTCTTGTTCTGCAGCGAGAGAGTCGATTCAGAACTCTTGTTCTGCAGCGAGAGAGTCCATTCAGAACTCTTGTTCTGCAGCGAGAGAGTCGATTCAGAACTCTTGTTCTGCAGCGAGAGATTCGATTCAGAAGTCTTGTTCTGCAGCGAGAGAGTCGATTCAGAACTCTTGTTCTGCAGCGCGAGAGAGTCGATTCAGAACTCTTGTTCTGCAGCGAGAGAGTCGATTCAGAACTCTTGTTCTGCAGCGTGAGAGTCGATTCAGAACTCTTGTTCTGCAGCGAGAGAGTCGCTTCAGAACTCTTGTTCTGAAGCGAGGGAGTCCATTCAGAACTCTTGTTCTGCAGCGAGAGAGTCGATTCAGAACTCTTGTTCTGCAGCGTGAGAGTCGATTCAGAACTCTTGTTCTGCAGCGAGAGAGTCGCTTCAGAACTCTTGTTCTGAAGCGAGGGAGTCCATTCAGAACTCTTGTTCTGCAGCGAGAGAGTCGATTCAGAACTCTTGTTCTGCAGCGTGAGAGTCGATTCAGAACTCTTGTTCTGCAGCGAGAGAGTCGCTTCAGAACTCTTGTTCTGAAGCGAGGGAGTCCATTCAGAACTCTTGTTCTGCACCGAGGGAGTCCATTCAGAACTCTTGTTCTGCACCGAGGGAGTCCATTCAGAACTCTTGTTCTGCACCGAGGGAGTCCATTCAGAACTCTTGTTCTGCAGCGAGGGAGTTTATTCACGACGTCGCTTATATTCGTTCTCTTTGTGTTCGTTGATGCTGTTTACAATCACACTGAAAGCAATCGAGGCAACACATGTGAGAGTGAACCAGTGTTCAATATCACTGCTACTCATGTGGGGGGAAATTGTGAACGTTTCAGTCGGGCTGGCAATTTAAAAGAGGTCTTGATATGTACAAATAGGGGTCTATTCCCCAAACAGGCAAAGTAAATATTATGTAAATCCATCGACCATCACCTTTACAAAGTTTCGTGTCACGTTGACCAAACATCTTTTCAACTCAAGCATGAACTGGAAATAGTCAAACTATAAATAGTTTTTCGACAATACAAAGAGGTCAGTGCAAGTACTTCAGCTGGATATAAATGGGGCGTCGAGCGGGTCAACACCCTGGCAGTAGGTGCCCTTTTTTACCCTACTTTTGGACTCTGGCGCGGGAACGAAATTATTATTATGGGGGAGGGGGCGAGAACCCTCAAGGGCAAGGGTTTCGGCACCCCTCCGTCCTCCTCCCGTTTGCGCTCTCTCTGATTATGATATTGAGGGAAGGAGTATATTAATGGGTGTTGTTGAAATTTATTCGGGGCTGTGTCGCCGTAACTTCAGATTAACTGGATATGCCTGTGCCGTTGCGAAATCCTAGCGGGCAACTGTCTCTTTGGTACCTAGCCTATGCTTGTAAACAGAAGCTAGGTGTTATGTAGGCCCTACTCACGATCGTCACGTCCCAGCGATCACGTATTCAGGCAGGTGCCCATGTATTGTATAGGCCTACCTAGTGCATATTTTGTAATACACATTACGTGATGTTTGTTGTGCCTAGGGAATTCAACGAAATCGCTTCCATGTATTGGGTATTCTGCAATACGTTAATTTCATAACTCCTGGATGACCGTCCGAGTACGCATCACGCAGACAAACGCACACAGGAAGAAGCAGCATCTATAAATAAATAGAAATAAATAGAGGGTTTCCCCACGAAGGCACGTTCTGGACTTGTGAGCGTATTTTGCAAATGCCACGTATTTTTTCCAGACAATGTTCTAGAAAAACAAGTTGAACACATTACTTATCATAACCGCTGTTTGTGTGTGTGTGTGTGTGTGTGTGTGTGTGTGTGTGTGTGTGTGTGTGTGTGTGTGTGTGTGTGTGTGTGTGTGTGTATGTGTGTGATATATATATATATATATATATATATATATATATATATATATATATATATATATATATATATATATATATATACACACACACACACACGGGGTGAAAATAGAGTTGTTTGAAATCCTGAAGCATCGAAAAATTGTGTGCGTCGCCGCGGATTTTTTTTCAGCAATGGCAATTATTTTTAAAAGGTCAAAAAGTACGTTCTTATATAGCGCAGTATCCAATCCTCAGGATTGCTCAAAGCGCTTTACACTTTACTTCCCAGACAGACCTGTTTAATCAGCCACCATCTCAACTTCTCTGGTAAGCATCCAGCCATATGCTGCAATTAATGCACGAAGGCTGCTCGTACACATATCCACCACTTGTCTATCACCAGGTACTCATTTATACAGCTAAGTAAACTGGGGCATTGTAGAGTAAAAAAAAACTGCCCAAGGTTTTAACACGGCACACAGGATTCGAACGCGGGTACTCTTAGTGGAGAGTCCGAAGTTCTACCCCTGAGCCTCAGCGCTCTAACACTCCCCGCTCCCATCTTCCGGTGTCAGAGGCAGCGTGGCACAGGAGGAGGAATGGCGCTGGGACACCGAAGGAGAGCCGCTGAGTAGCGCCGAAGCTCCGGCTCAGTCCCTCCAATATTATTTTGTCACTACGCCGATCCATGCTGTCCAGTTGAGAGACGGGACCCAGAATTGCCTGAAGGCAAATATTACTAACGTCAAATTATACCTACACGACGATCGAGTACCGGTTGCAGACAGGTGTGAAGAAGATTTGCAAGTACTGACTGTCTGCTGTTCTCACAAGTGTACTGCTACAGGCAGACATCGGTAACGGCAAATTAACCCTGTTTGCGGACATGTCTTACAGTTCAACACAAAACGTACGAAAGGTGTCATTATATCCACAAAAGAAAGGCGTACGTGTATGTTGCAATGGTTCCGGCTGTCTGTATTCTGACCGGCGGCGCGCTGCGCTGGTGCATTTCTCAACTATGACAATGACACATGTGGACCCACACTGTCATCGGCCCGGGCCATCTTAACTTTGAGTTCACCTTCCAGCTGAGATCGACTCAGATCATTCTGTCGTCTGGACTGTCGCGAAAACATAGCGTGGAAACAGGAATACCTTTTAAGGGCACATGAATCATTCTGTTACGGTTTAATTACTGACACTAAGTACCTGTTTCGAGAGTTGTATCGACGCGAGTAGGTGGCACAAGGGGTGCTTTCAAGTTGGCACATGCCATGACAAATTACCCTAACTGATTTGCATGCATTTCTGGTAATTCATTTAATGTGAAACACAACGAGTTGACGTTTCACAAAAGGATAGAGCCATCTTCAAGCAGGAATAACAACAAATCCCAGAAAATGTGGACTAAAGTACACTTACTACTGGTTTAATTTGTGGCGAAGTGAGGCTGATTCATTGGGATATTATTCTGGTTAGTGGACGCGATGGAACGGGGTGATATGTTAGAAAGATGGCAAGATTCGACGGGACAAGCTACAGTTGGATACGAGATAAGTATACCATTTACAGTTTTACTGTTTAATTCTCTTCACCCACTGATCGCCAGGGGTGTTATTTCTTTCCACGCAGAATCCACACATCAGTCAGATGTCTGTTCTCTTATACATAAAAAACAAGTTGTTGATTGGCCGCCCCGTGTTGGTATGTGATTCGAGTGATGGTTGTTGAGAAATTGTCGTCACCAAACTAGGAGATCGTGCACCGTGTTGCTGCGGACTTCAAGAACTCTTGCTTTCGAGCGAGGTAGTTCATTCGCAACACGTTTTGCTCTCCGGCGAGAGAGTCCATTCAGAACTCTTGTTCTGCAGCGAGAGAGTCCATTCAGAACTCTTGTTCTGCAGCGAGAGAATCCATTCAGAACTCTTGTTCTGCAGCGAGAGAGTCCATTCAGAACTCTTGTTCTGCAGCGAGAGAGTCCATTCAGAACTCTTGTTCTGCAGCGAGAGAGTCGATTCAGAACTCTTGTTCTGCAGCGAGAGATTCGATTCAGAAGTCTTGTTCTGCAGCGAGAGAGTCGATTCAGAACTCTTGTTCTGCAGCGAGAGAGTCGATTCAGAACTCTTGTTCTGCAGCGAGAGAGTCGATTCAGAACTCTTGTTCTGCAGCGAGAGAGTCGATTCAGAACTCTTGTTCTGCAGCGAGAGAGTCGATTCAGAACTCTTGTTCTGCAGCGAGAGAGTCGATTCAGAACTCTTGTTCTGCAGCGAGAGAGTCGATTCAGAACTCTTGTTCTGCAGCGAGAGAGTCGATTCAGAACTCTTGTTCTGCAGCGTGAGAGTCGATTCAGAACTCTTGTTCTGCAGCGAGAGAGTCGATTCAGAACTCTTGTTCTGCAGCGAGAGAGTCGATTCAGAACTCTTGTTCTGCAGCGAGAGAGTCGATTCAGAACTCTTGTTCTGCAGCGTGAGAGTCGATTCAGAACTCTTGTTCTGCAGCGAGAGAGTCGCTTCAGAACTCTTGTTCTGAAGCGAGGGAGTCCATTCAGAACTCTTGTTCTGCACCGAGGGAGTCCATTCAGAACTCTTGTTCTGCAGCGAGGGAGTTTATTCACGACGTCGCTTATATTCGTTCTCTTTGTGTTCGTTGATGCTGTTTACAATCACACTGAAAGCAATCGAGGCAACACATGTGAGAGTGAACCAGTGTTCAATATCACTGCTACTCATGAGGGGGGAAATTGTGAACGTTTCAGTCGGGCTGGCAATTTAAAAGAGGTCTTGATATGTACAAATAGGGGTCTATTCCCCAAACAGGCAAAGTAAATATTATGTAAATCCATCGACCATCACCTTTACAAAGTTTCGTGTCACGTTGACCAAACATCTTTTCAACTCAAGCATGAACTGGAAATAGTCAAACTATAAATAGTTTTTCGACAATACAAAGAGGTCAGTGCAAGTACTTCAGCTGGATATAAATGGGGCGTCGAGCGGGTCAACACCCTGGCAGTAGGTGCCCTTTTTTTACCCTACTTTTGGACTCTGGCGCGGGAACGAAATTATTATTATGGGGGAGGGGGCGAGAACCCTCAAGGGCAAGGGTTTCGGCACCCCTCCGTCCTCCTCCCGTTTGCGCTCTCTCTGATTATGATATTGAGGGAAGGAGTATATTAATGGGTGTTGTTGAAATTTATTCGGGGCTGTGTCGCCGTAACTTCAGATTAACTGGATATGCCTGTGCCGTTGCGAAATCCTAGCGGGCAACTGTCTCTTTGGTACCTAGCCTATGCTTGTAAACAGAAGCTAGGTGTTATGTAGGCCCTACTCACGATCGTCACGTCCCAGCGATCACGTATTCAGGCAGGTGCCCATGTATTGTATAGGCCTACCTAGTGCATATTTCGTAATACACATTACGTGATGTTTGTTGTGCCTAGGGAATTCAACGAAATCGCTTCCATGTATTGGGTATTACGCAATAGGGCCTGCAAGTGGGTCACGATGCATGGCGTGACTCCGCGCGACTGGAGCTTATTGGGGACTAAGCGAGACTAGTTGGGGACAGCACACAAGAATAATATTCTAACGATGGATGACAGTTGTAGCTTCCGACTGATGAATACTAGGAAAATCAGTTCATAAATATCTTGTGTTATACGTTTCTTATCTTAAATGTCCGATTTAATATTGAGTTTATCACACTATCATAGACACATAGTGATTTACGTTGTGCAAATAATAGACACGATGTTAGACCGTATGCGTCTTTTACGGAATTTGCGTTTTACATTGCTGTACGTTGTGGTTTCGATAAGCGCTTATATCTGACAAGTTGTCTAAAAGCACATAATCATAACACATGTATATGTTTGGCCCAAACAGGTTGTACTGCGCGAAAACTGGCACTTTTCATTATTAGTCAAGATCGCCAAACACAAGTATTTGCCGCTATTGCCATGGCAACCACCATAATAATCGATTAAAATTCATGATTTCCGTGATCATTGTCATCGGCAAAGTGTTCCACTGCTTCTGCTTGTAATAATCCTTCGGACAATATAACTGAAATACGCTATTTCGGAACATTTCGATTATTACGACCAAAACAAAACAAAGACCTATATATTAACATGGAGTATATGGACCTCCTGCCCCCAGCCTCGTTTTCGCGCGCGAGACTTGCACGCCCTATACGTTAATTTCAGAACTCCTGGATGACCGTCTGGGTACGCCTCACGCAGACAAACGCACACAGGAAGAAGCAGCATCTATAAATAAATAGAAATAAATAGACGGTTTTCCCACGAAGGCACGTTCTGGACTTGTGAGCGTATTTTGCAAATGCCACGTATTTTTTCCAGACAATGTTCTAGAAAAACAAGTTGAACACATTACTTATCATAACCGCCGTGTTGTGTGTGTGTGTGTGTATATATATATATATATATATATATATATATATATATATATATATATATATATATATATTATATAAGATTGTACATATGTATTAACATATTTGTATCTACAGTGTACTACGTACATGTACGTATATATGTACGTACGTACGTACGTACGTATATATGTATGAATTAACACAATTTTATATATATATCCGTTTGTATATATATATATATATATATATATATATATATATATATATACACACACACACACAAACGGCGGTTATGATAAGTAATGTGTTCAACTTGTTTTTCTAGAACATTGTCTGGACTACGTACGTACGTACGTACGTACGTACGACGTACGTACGTACGCACATACGTACATACATACATACATGCATACATACATACTTCATCTTGTAATTTATATATAACATTTGTAAACTACTATTATTTATATTGTAGTGTTAAAGTGCTAAGAACATAGCTGATATGGCGCTATGTAAGAACTATTATTATTTATGATTATTGCGATATTCACAAAATGTAGGTGCTACCAACATATCCATTTCTCCAATCGTCTTCCAAAAAGACGCATTTTCTTCACGCACACGAATACACAGTTTACACACCTACAACGAACAGTCAAAACGTATTATAAGCAATACGCACTACTCACACAATAAGGCCTACGCCGCTACGTAGGTCTACACGTTTGCCTTTAGACCGACATCTACAGTGTAACACCACAGACACATCACGTACGCGTGTAGATTCCTTTATTGAGGACACACTATGGCAATTCAGTTGAAAGGGCTTGTTATAATATATTTTACCACTAACGAGCATGGCGTTACACTATGGTGATTCAGTTGAAAGGCTGTATTACAATATATGTTACCACTAACTGGCGTGGCATTACATACATTGTAGCCGTGCTAACCAAATACCTGGAAAATGCACACAGGCACATAATGCAATGTGCTTTGACATGCCACATTGAATGACTAATGTTGTTGCTTTTCTGGGTCTGAGTACAGTCTGGTGAATTTACGGAATTGCTCGAACATTGAGTTGAGTATTTGGAGGGGGCATTTAGGCTGTTGTTCCCCTTTAGAAATATTGTTTAAAATAACGTATTGCGTCACCGGATGACAAACTAATCACGCTTTTGTGTGTTTCAACATTTTGCTTCCCTTTCCGATATCACTGACACGCCACTGCGAACATATTGAATTATTGAAAGACACACATCAATGACATTGAAGCGACTCGAAGAACCGCCAAAGTTAACATCCAACACGATCAATTTGACATTATCAGGACAAGTCTGGTTTATAGTTAAATATCTCACACAGCAAACATAGAAAGACCTCGCCGTGGTCAGATAGAGCCGGTGGTTTCGACCTACACGCTATAGTATTCTACTAGTGTCTTCTATACTGCACCGTGAAGCGATATGGTCACCTCAACAATGCGACCACTTCGGAACTAGGGTCATGCTATTATTTCGTTTAGACGTTGTTTTTGCATGCTTTTAATCAGAGTAGTTTACTTGTTGTTTACATATGGTTCAGAGTAACACAAGACACGTGCTTTTTACGAGCACCTTCAAAAATGTATCGTCTATACAACAGAAAGAAAACCGGACATTTTGGCCTCCTCCTTCCTTAACAAAGTTACCAAATCGTTGCTCTGAGAAAAACATTCAATATGTGCGATTATAAAAAGTGGCACTGCAATTGCACTTTTTAGAACGTTGAAATGGCCAATAGGCCAAAAACACCGAAGACGGTTATGATAAGGTAGCTAAAGGCGTGTTTAGTATCACCACGAATCAAACGCAACGTCAGACACGTATTGTTGCTCGGGTCGTTCACTCCGGGCGTGTCACAGTGTCTGCATGTCACCACGGGGCGGTCGACCTACTTCTCAACCACATTCACTGAAGTAGAACGACAAGTGTTCGGTTTCGAAAGTATCATGTGTATTTAAAGTCATGTGGTAGGGTGATTATTTTTATTATAACAGTGAGTGTTGCGTAACGGTCTTGACACATGCACGCCGCCCGCACGTACGCATGTACGCACACTTGTCCCACACACTCATATATACGCCGGCACACACACACACACACACACACACACACACACACACACACACACACACACACACACACACACACACACACACACACACACACACACACACACACACACACACACACACACACACACACACACACACACACACACACACACACACACACACACACACACACACACACACACACACACACACACACACACACACACACACACACACACACACACACACACACACACACACACACACACACACACACAC
>JAODUO010000739.1:325000-330000 GCA_025642075.2 Ridgeia piscesae | reverse complement strand
TGTCAACATTCGCCGGCGGCCAGCTGTTGTCAGTCGAAAGATAGGCCCACACAAGATATGAATACGTTCTGTCAATCTGCGATCGCAATGCTTAATTCCCACACTAATGCGGTCAACAAATTACCTGCAGTACCTATGCCTCGTGGTCAGTATTATATGACATCTAGCGCCCACACGTGCGGTCAGTGTACGTGGGAGGACGGACACCCATGCTGGGAATGGATAGCACCAATAGCCTATTGTAGCGTTGCTAAATGCAGCTTAGCGCGATATCTTAAGTTCGGAGTGGAGCCTTTTAATCCGGCCACTATCCAGAAAAGGACCAACAATAGCCGCCGGAACAAGACGTCTGCGCAGACTACAAATGTCATTGTTCTCCACTTGGCGTCCTGTTGTCAGGGTGAGGTTGCCATGGTTGCCGTCGTCTTTTTCGTCTTTTCTTTCCTCACTTTTCTCTCACTACTCACCCACCCACCCACCCACCCACCCACTCATCCCACTCCACCCACTCACTCACTCACTCACTCACTCACCCACTCACCCACTCACCCACTCACTCCACTCACCCACTCACTCACTCACTCACTCACTCACCACCACTCACCACCACTCACCACCACTCACCACCACTCACTCACTCACTCACTCACCACTCACTCACTCACTCACTCACTCACCCACTCACTCACTCACCCACACTCACTCACTCACCACTCACTCACTCTCACCACTCACTCACTCACTCACTCACTCACTCACTTACTCACCCACTCACTCACTCACTCACTCACTCACTCACTCACTCACCACCACTCACTCACTCACCCACTCACTCACTCACTCACTCACACACTCACTCACACTTCCACCCACCCCACCTACGTACCCACCCACTCACGCACCTCCATCTTCTCGCCTATCCACACCACCTACTCACTCCCCCACCGTGTCATCACTGTCACCAGATGGTCACACATGCAGCAACAGTATCGTCTTCATTGCAGTCACCAGCATCTCTCGGCCTTCTCCGCCGTATCGAACCTGTGACGTCATTCCTCTCGCTGTAGAGTTTATGCGTGTGTTTACTGTTGTCGCCAGTGAGCGCACGTTGTTTTAGTACCTGTTCGTCACACGTACGTTGTTTTAGTACCTGTACGTCACAGGTACGTTCACGGCGTGGCCAACTTATTGAAAATGTGTTACGAATCCCCCGAAGCTACCCGTCATTAAGTAGGTTGTTAGAACTTATTACCCCCATAAGTAGGCACAGTTGCCCAAACATCGTCACGTAGACCCATGAAGACGTGTTATAAAAGCGGTGCTGGTCTTACGAGTCCACTCACAGCGAGTTGTTGGGTCAATAAGTAATCTATGTTAACAATGCCGGCAGGTGTTCGGACAATGGTGGTCAACTACAATCATAACAGTACCAGACGACCCCGTCCGAACTTTGGCGCGCCTTTATCGCGGACATTTGTGTAACGTTTGACCATTGTTTTAGTGTGACCTTTCCTGTCGTACTGCGCTTTTTGCTTCACGACAAGCCAAGTCGAACTGAACTGTTACTGTCGTAGCAATGTGGATCGGTATTCGTTCCCGCAATCACGCCGAGATCGATTCTTTACTACAGGTGATTCTAGGTTTGGTTAGTGGGATATATACACATTAGACAAATAGGCTAGTGAATGCACGCAGGTGCATGCTCGCACATGTACACAATGTACACTTTGCACGTCACACTGAAGTATATGTAACCACATGTTCACACATTTCAACATACATTTATTTGATTCATAGTATAATAAACGGTAAAAACTTATACAGCGCACATTACTCGGCTTTAGGGCTACCTAAAGCATTTTCAGATTTTATACACTGGAAGACCTGTTCAAACGAACAACATCTCGACTTCTCTGGTAAGTCATCTGCAGCAACCTGGAATGACTGAACTTGACCAAGATTCATCACGACAGCACGCGCGTTCAGTCGACTAAGAGTCAGACACTTTACCCCCTGTGCCACTGCGCTCCTCTGCAACAATCTAGGATTCTACACAATGTTAAAACTAGGACTCCAATCTTGTGAAATTATTGGTTCGTAGCCCAGTCATAATTGTCTCTTCGTAATACCTCTACGCGAAGACCGCCGACACGCGCTCCTTCACTGACACCGGGTTAGGAGTCCAGAGTTTGTATACACGGTACAGATATCGTGTCACTCGGTACATTCCATTGTGTTATCGCCAAATAACAACACGCCAGCATAGACGCCTGTGGCAAATACCACGTGATTTTACGGGCTATAAGTTTTCTCGCGGCCCACTCGTCTTTGACTGTCACAGCGATGCCTTGTCCAGTGATACCAGGCGAACAACGTCAGGGCCGCTGCACCGAAGTCCACACCCTCACACACCCCAACGGGGTCACTCACCGACCCAAACCGGACACTTGACCAACGCGCGGTCCCCGTTCGGTCATCGTCAGACGATGTCGGCTTTGTACTCCATTTCGCCTGCGAAGTCGTCTTTGCCTTTGTTCCCCGCCTCACTGCCCGCGTCGTCACTGGTCAGCCCCGGGTCATCGTACTCCGATATATCGGTCCACTCCTGCAGCCAGCCCTCGCTGCTGTACTCCGGTAGATGGATCAGTAGATCGACGTCGACCTTTTCCTCGGTCGAATTCTCGTCTGCCGTCGTGTGCGTCTTCTCTGGCGCCACCCCCGTATCGTCCTGCGGTCTCCGCACGCCATCAACTGGCGCCACCCCCGTATCGTCCTGCGGTCTCCGCGCGCCATCAACGCAATCCTCGCCCGAGAACGTGAACCCATTCGCCTGATCCATCCCACGATGCCCGTCAATCCCATTGATCGACTTCGTCCGCTCCGTCGTCGTATGCGACAATGTCTCCGCCGCCCCGGAATCCTTATCCTCCTCCTCCTCAGGGGAGCCGACCTCGAACGGGAAGTCATACATCGCCCACTTCTGGTAGAAGTTGATGATGATCTCGTCCAGCTTACTCCGGAAGCTGACCGTTCCCAACTCGATGTCCGGCTTGCTCGGCTGCATGAACGTCCGCAAGACGAACGGCAGGAAGCCGCCAGCGAGCGTGGCGAGGGTCTGGTTGGTCGACGACACGCGGTACACGGTGCCGAACGAAAGCACGACGATGAAGACGAGCAGGAGGAAAGCGACCGTACGCACGAACTCCTTGGCGGCGTCGAGCAGGCCGCGGTAGACGGGGCCGGGGCTGCCGGCGACGGTGATGCCGCAGACCATGTCGAAGAGCTGGCGCGGGATACGCGGCATGTCCTCGTTGTCGATGAACAGCACGAGGTCGTTGATGAACCAGTGGCGCGCCGGCCGTAGCGCCAGGTCGTCCGGCATCTCGTGGTCCGCCTGCTCGCTCACCTCGCACGACTTGAAGCCGAAGTTCTCCTGCAGGTACGACGGTAGACTCGTCACCTGCAACATGGACGATAACGGGTCCTTGACGATAGCGTACACACACGTACAAGCGCATACATGCAACGACGACAGTTGTGGACCATCTCACTAACACTGTTAACAGCTCTTATACTCGATTTTTCACTTTATAGTCAATGTTGATCCTGAACACTGGTATTAAATACCCGAAAATTGTCAGCACTATGACGCGCCACACCGGTGTGTCGTGGACTTAGTATCCTCTGTAATACGGCAATGAATATTTGCGCTTTGAAAAACTCTTTAAATTTAATAACGGATGTTATTTACTGATGAATTTTCCTTAAGCATCGACTTTAAATTAGTGAAACGGTTCCCCGATCCTTGCCTATAATGTATAAACACGTACAAGCATGTACATGCAACGGAGACTACATATCCTTGCCGATAACGCATGCTGACATAAAATATCTGTGTTTGATATTTATTATTCATGCAGTCAAATTTCTGGGAGAAGAACGGTCAGACATGTACACCCACACAAACGCACGTAGACACGCACGCACACGAACGCACACAAGTTCCCAGTTGTATTCAAACATATGTATACGTACTGGTATGTGATATTCGTACGTACGCACGCACGTACGCACGTACGCACGTACGCCCGCACGCACGCACGCACAACTGGTGTCGGCATGCACTCATTCCTATATGCGTATATACTTACTCTTATTGCTTAATGAATATTCGTATAATATAAACTGAATCTAGGTCATATGTGTACCAACATTAATAATACATACCAATGTAATCATATCCATAGAATGATTAGACCAAATCCCACCCCGAAATTAAGATAACGCATACGCACACACACGCGCGAACACACAAACACAAACAAACACACATACACACACAAGCCCGAGCGAAATTACATGCACGCATACACACACCAATGCTCGCAACGACTCTCACACATGCACGCATGCACGCATGCACAAGCGCACGCACGCATGCACATCTATAACATGTCATCCAGCCAGCAGCCGGAACGCGGTCTGCTGATAGTAAGAAGCAACAAACAAACCGCGTACCTTGTCGAGGTCGTGGATACGACCCTTCACCTCTGAGAAGAGCGAGCGGTTCAGCTTGAGGTACTTCTTCGGCACGTTGTTGAACGTGTCGTAACTGTAGATGACGACGAGGAAGACGAGCGTGCAGTACTTGAGCATGGAGCCGGCGTTCACGATGATTCCCATCAACGTGAACACGACGATCTCGACGATGAAGCCGACACACTCTGTCAGGACGATCAGCACGGCGTTGAGCGTGAGAACACACACGACCGACATCGCCAGCTTCTTCGTCAGTTTGCTCAGTTGAAGCCGCCGCGTTCCCGGAAACGGCCTGATGTCCCGCGCATCCTCAGACGAGCTCTTCCCGAGCAGCGCCTTCGTGTCGAACAGACGCAACGTCCGGTCCATGTGCGTGCGTATCCGGTAGCCGCTCGCGTTCTCGTCGACGTCGCCACCGCCGCGCTTCCGGTGGCGCCTGCGCGCTGACGACCCAACGTCGA
>JAODUO010000739.1:192500-320000 GCA_025642075.2 Ridgeia piscesae | reverse complement strand
ATTGATAACATCGGTACCTGTCCGTACCCGGCAAATAGTTGCATGTAGCTAAACAATTTGGACGTGAATGACAGAGATCAGTCGATAGCCACAAAGAGTCGGTACCTAATAGGACAGACAGGATTTCGACAACATTGTTGCCGATTGCGACATAATATCTTTCTAGAACGAATACAGCTAACCGCATTTCTGTCGTCGGTAAATACATATTCCCGAAGCTGACATAGTTTCAGTTAAGAATACTGACGATTTCTCAGTGCGACAGTAGGTGCTAGACGTGTATCTTATGTGAACGTGTGCTATTGTCCAAGTATTTACGTTGCGATTGAGCTGTGTATGAGGCGATACAATCCCCGTGAATCAAAGCTCAGCGACGCATTGACACAAAAGGGTTAGTCTAATCGGTTTGTAATTCCAAGTCGTGCACTAGTACCGGTTCTTAGAAGAATAAATGAAGCCAAACAGGTAAAGGAAGCGACATACATTATTAATGTATTTCACGCTAACTAGACCCTGTTGCATATCGTAGGTTTTCTGCAGCGGATTTTTAAATGTTTACCTGTTGGGAATATCCAACTACACTGTTCTTGCACCACCTTCAAGGCTTGCCAAACCCCCTGCACGCTTCTCAAATGCACAGCCTCTATTTTTGGAGAATTAATCCTATCTCCAGAAACACTCCTCTCACACAGCCATCAACAAATGCAGGAAAAAACAGAGCTACTAAACACAGTGTCAACACAGCTAGGACTCAACATCAACAGAAGCAAGACAAGGATTATGAAAGCCAACACAAAGAACAACAACCCCATTACAATGAACGGAGAGCCACTGGAAGAGACAGACTCATTCACATACCTGGGCAGTACAATCAACAAACATGGAGGCACAGCAGAAGACGTCAAAGCAAGGATACAGAAAGCAAGAGTTGCATTCATCATGTTGAGAAAAATTTGGAGAGCAAAACAAATTAAAACTAACACCAAACTGAGAATATTCAATTCAAATGTCAAAGCAGTTTTACTCTATGGATCGGAGACATGGCGAAGTACACAGAAGACACTAAAAAGAATACAGACCTTCATCAACAAATGCCTGCGTAGAATCCTACACCTGAAGTGGACAGACAAGATATCCAACACTACACTCTGGAAAATGACCAAGCAACTACCCATAGAAAATGAAATAAAGAAGAGAAAATGGAGGTGGATAGGACATACACTCAGGAAACCACCAAACACCATCACCCGTCAAGCCATCACATGGAACCCCCCAGGGAAGAGACGAAGAGGTAGGCCACGAAACACCTGGCAAAGAGACACAGAAAAAGAAACGAAGGAGATGGGATACACCAGGAGAGAAATGGAGAAGATGGCCACGGACAGAAAACGGTGGCGTTCCTTGGTCGATGGCCTATGCTCCCAGCGAGCAATCAGGCATAAGTAAGTAAGTAAGAAACACTGGAGGCTCTGCTCCCCCCACACCCCACCAACCCCTCAATTCAGTGCGATCTCCGGTGTTCCGATGAGCTCAAAATGCGTTACATTTCACCTAACCAATCTAATCGTCAGAACACTATCCCGAGTTATGCGAGAAAGCTTTCAGCCACGCTGCAATTACCATGCGACAAGTATTCGGTCGCGGTTGTATATTACCAGGTACTCATTTACTCACTGAATAATCTAAAGCAATGTAGAGTAAACAAAACCGCCAAAGCTTCGAAACAACAAGAAACTCAGTAAATTGAGAGTCGGATGTTTTACTCACATCGCTACCGCGTCCCACCGTCCCACGCGTTGACGGCTATTACTTTGCAGATATTCATATTCTAGACTTTGTAAGAGCATTTGTCAAAGATGATTATTTTTAAAGACCATTTTTTAACGGTCTTTAAAAACATGCCTTTCAACAGCCGCTCTCAATACGTGTTGTAGCCACCAGTCCGTGTCATCAATTAGCGCACATAATGGTCTACGCTGTAAACACATTCCTACCTGACAATATTATGTTGGATCAGTGACTGTTTAATGGTGATTTTCAATTAAATGTAGACTTCGGTTCAGTTCGTGGTATGGTCTTGCCCTGGCGCGGGATGTCTTGTTTAGGGGGCTGAGAACAGCAGGAGAGTCGGAAGACGGGACAGGGGGTAGGGGGTACTTTTGTTTGCAGTCACGGTGCCATAAATTAGCTTCTCCGATTTCCCGCCTCGTCTGTTGGCTCCATTGATGACATACATCGGGAGAGTGGGGGCGGGGGGTGGGTGGGTGGGGTTGTAAAATGTTTGCTGCCGTCTCCATGTGTACTATATGTCTGTCGCCACCGAAGTTCCAAGGCGCTATTCCGTGCCTATGTGTTGATGGGATGTCAGGAGTTCCTTCTTTGTCGTGGTCACGTGGACTCATACCCACAATGCATGTCGCTTTGGAGTAGCCCAGAACCGTGGTAATGTAGTTTGTTTATTTTGAAGCCAAAATTGTCAAAAAAATGGGTCAATGTCATGTAACCAATTAATTATACCGTGTAAATATACGTTGACACGGTACGCATAACACGGTGCCAGATATGATCTGCAATTTCAATCGGAACATATACTACGCCTTACATACTCGCGATAGTCAACAAACTGTGGTCGCTTATCCTCCTCCTATGTAGCTGATTATTAATTAAAGTGTTCGATAATGTTCTTTATTGACGGGCTACTTGCGGATTTGTATAGAACATTACCTCTTTGGTTACTATACGATATTAACCTTTAGAGTTCTATAATAACATTCTTCGTAATCTTCAAAATTTGTATAAAAAAGGCGTTGCGGTCAAAGACCTCTATGTGAGAAAGCCTGAATTTGCAAGTCAACTGCTGGCTAAGTCTGTGAGACTACACCGGGAACGATTAAGATCAAACTTGACATTAGGAAACCGTCTAGAACGGCGCGCGTAAACAAAATAGCCCCAGGCTACAGCGTAAACAGACGCTACAAGTGATTTCTCAGAACAGCTATGAATATGAATTGGCCGAGTTACACACCCAAAGAATCATGTAGTCGCCTATATCGACCTTCGGGGACCTTCTGTAAAACACCGAGGACGAATATTGAAAGCATTGTAGGCATTGCGTCGAAGATAAACGTCACACGTGCAATTCGTGGACCAAGGGCCTAACAGTATAACTAAAAAGCAGCATGTATTGATGATAGATGAACCTAGTCAGAAAGGAAGAAGTCATCTTTGACAAACATACGCTACTATGTACACGCAGCAATGTCAATGGCTCTCTGCCATGTCATTCAACGGTTGATCTTACGGCATTTTCTATTAGCGCAATATTGATATTACGGACGCCACGCTGTTTTTATATGGCTCTTTCGTAATAAAAAGGTAAGTTCTTACATAGCGCAATATCCAGTCCTCAGGACTGATCAATGCACTGTATAATTTACTGTCTGATAGGCATATTCAATCAAACGCCATCTCGATATCTTTGGAAACATTCAGCCACGCTGCAATTACCGCGCGAAAATTACCCTCCCAAGATTCAACACCGCAGCATAGGGCTTCACTACACAAGGTTGTCCTTATCATATGACAATCTGGAGTTTGTAGATCATCTCACGTGTTAAACTGTACTGGTCACAATAAATGTCGTGTTTTGAACTTGATACGATTGAATTTGGATTAAGTTCGTTACGCGTGATTTAACAAGTCAGAAGACGGAAGTGACCTGGGCAGGACACGTCAGTAGTATACGAGAGATCTGGTGGACATCGCGTGTCTCCACCTGGAAACCTTATGAAGGGAAACAATCTAGATAGCGCAAGATAGGCAGATGTGGAAACAGCATGCTGAGGCCTTCGCGCAACCACGGGACACTACAGCTGCACAATGATGATGCTGATAAAAAACAAGAAGATGATGGCGTCTTCTTCCAGATGACCCACAAATTGCCCTAAAATGGCCTGGACAAATTGACCATAAAAGTGACGCTTCGTTAGGAATCTGACCTGGCTAGAAATACTGCGAGCAGGAGGCGAAACAGTTAAACACGTGTAAGGCTCAGTAAAAAGAACTCCCCGTACCTTGTAGTTGCGGGTGGTGTTCTCCAGGAGAGGATTGGTCGAGTAGTTGACGAACGACACGTCGTAATTGATGAGTTTCGTCTTCCACTCCAACAGGTTGCGGATTTTGTTGTAGAGGAACTCGTCTGTGTTGGTGACGTCACACTTGTCAGTGTCCGTCTTCGTCGTTGTCGTGGCAGTGTTGTGTTCATGTCGTAACGGTGTCGCCGGCTGACCATCGTAACTCACACCCGGGGCGGCTGAAAGTGCAGTCAGTTCTTGGACAAGAAGAAGACACGCGAGCGTTGCGATTTGTGTGCAAGCCATGACTGTGGTTAGGTTTGCTGTCATGCACTGTTACAGTTCTTTGCCATTTTTATGGTCGAGAACGTACGTCACAGCCGTCTTGGAGAACTACACTGTTGGCGATGGTTGATAATATCACCGGGTAGTCCAATCTCTTGACGATGATTAGTGATATCACTGTGGAAGAACACAATGTGTTGCTATATCATATTATTAGAGACTGGAGTCTTGATGAAGGTTCCTGTCCAAGTGGCCGCACTCCTCACGTTGTTCGCTATCAAAGGAACAACACTCTTCTCGGCGGTTGCTGCCCAAGTGCCCACGCTCTACATGGTTGCTATACGACCACACACCCTTGGTGTCAGGCGCTATAGCACAACGGAACACATTCACGATTGCGGCCAGTAATACTATCACCGGTGATATCGCCGATGTCTATGTGTCACGCTCCTCGACCCCTTATATACTCTCCGCGTCAACGCGGTGTCGAAGACGTCACGCCGGAAACACGCCAACTAGTCAGTCAGAGCCGGGGTGACATTACAAACAGCGTATGTCTGCGCCACGGCGCGGTGTGAACTACACAATACACGTCCTGAATATACATATAGACCAGCGCGTGCACCTCAGCCGCGTACCACGAGACGACGGCCGTACGTAGACGTACCGCTTGGCAACTTTCGCAGGGGGGCGTTGAACGTCCGCAATGGGCGCTCACCCAACCGTGACGACTGACGCCGACTCGCGTGTTTTATCTTCGTTCTCGAGAATGTTAATTCAGTGGAACTGATTCAGAGGAGCTTTGTGGTCGCCCGGGTCAGCACGCCGGGGCTTATATTACGACACATTTTACGACACCTATACATTCGTGTCTACGTAGTTTATTATCTATTTTATTATCTAGAAAGTCTATTGTAGTGGGTTTGTGTACAATAATATGAAAGATCCAAAAAATGAGTTTTCAATTACTGCTATAAGATGCTTATTAACTCGTGTTTTTGCATGGAGAGAAACAAATCATACATTTTCGTGAACATTTAAGTAGCACTGCCATTCTAAAATAAAAATAAGACCATATTTAGAGCAGAACTTTAGATAAAAGTCCCCAGGGATATATTCTTGTACTTGTTTTACAACCTATTGAGTAACTAAAGGCGAGTTCTTATGATACTCGGTGTCCAGTTCTCAAAACTGCCCTAAGCGCTATACACTTCGCTCCCTGGCAGACCTGTTCAGTCGAACCGCACCGCACCGCACCGCACCGCACCGCACCGCACCGCACCGCACCGCACCGCACCGCACCGCACCGCACCGCACCGCACCGCACCGCACCGCACCGCACCGCACCGCACCGCACCGCACCGCACCGCACCGCACCGCACCCGCACCCGCACCGCACCGCACCCGCACCGCACCCGCACCGCACCGCACCGCACCGCACACCGCACCGCACCGCACCGCACCGCACCGCACCGCACCGCACCGCACCGCACCGCACGCACCGCACCGCACCGCACCGCACCGCACCGCACCGCACCGCACCGCACCGCACCGCACCGCACCGCACCGCACCGCACCGCACCGCACCGCACCGCACCGCACCACCACACCACACCACCACACCACCACACCACCACACCACCACACCACCACACCACCACACCACCACACCACCACACCACCACCCCACACCACCACACCACCACACCACCACACCACCACACCACCACACACCACCCCACCACACCACCACACACCACCACACCACCACACCACCACACCACCACCCCCACCACACCACCACACCACCACCACACCACCACACACACCACACACACCACACGACACGACACGACACGACACGACACGACACGACACGACACGACACGACACGACACGACACGACACGACACGACACGACACGACACGACACGACACGACACGACACGACACGACACGACACAACACAACACAACACAACACAACACAACACAACACAACACAACACAACACAACACAACACAACACAACACATACACAACACTACTCATACACACATTAAACTTGACCGTTGAGCTTTTCGAGATCCGAAATAAGCAATCATCAACAGCGAGTGTGTATGCACGTGCGTGCGTGTAACTAGTACAAGCAAATCGATAAGACCTGCATAATTACGCTTCTAATTACTAACAGGTCACTCGGTGCAGTTGGGGTGTCCATAATAACTAAATCAATAGGTGAACGGTCATCTTGTTGAAAGTGCGTTGCCAAGAGAGATGCATATCATTTTTACATGCTTGCTTCTTGGCAAACATATAATTTGTACAGTCTGGAGCACTTACTAAATCACTACACTTTTTAGCATTTATTAAATCACCACCGTTGCTCATTGCCATCCGCCTAATACCCGGTAATATATTGCACAAGCGCCGCTTGACGAGTTGACATTTTAAAGCGGTCGTTTGATGTGCATACACACCACAAAAATGTGTTATCTCATCCATCAGTAACGATTAGTTCCACTGCCTACACATGCGACTGTGAATCGGGATAGTTCTCTGTCAAGCGTCACAAAGAGTTCTTAACGACGCCAACGGTTGGTGTCGTTGCGAAATCGTGTGTCAGCGTCGTCCCGATGAATCACTCCGTGAACACTCATGTAATCTCCGCTGACCTTTTCCGGCCACCTCCGCAGATCGACGTCGGAGTCAGCCATACGTGACGTAGTCTGTCGTAAGTGACATAGTCACCCACGCGTGACGGCCTCCACAAATATTTGTAATTCTTGAAAAACGACTCAGACTGAATATTATAGAATATTCGCGTAGTCATTCCCGCCAATGTCCACTTCCTTTTTTTTCAATCAATTCATGATTAACTCACTGATTAGTGTTAAGCGCAGAGTTGTATACAAAGATGTTAGACTCAAATACGATTAATTAAATTTCTGTTATATTTTTGTTGTGGGTTTACTATCATATTAATTTTGTTTCTTTCTAAAACTATGATTGTTATCATACACATACGTACACGCACGCACCCACACCCGCATGTCCGCACACACAGTATTATATACTGTCGTAGATACCGTTGCATGTGTGTGTGTGTGTGTGTGTGTGTGTGTGTGTGTGTGTGTGTGGTGCGTGCGTGCGTGCGTGCGTGCGTGCGTGCGTGCGTGCGTGCGTGTGTGTGTGTGGTTGGTGGTGTCGTGTGTGCGTGTGTGTGTGTGTGTGTGTGTGCGTGCGTGCGTGCGTGCGTGCGTGCGTGCGTGCGTGCGTGCGTGCGTGCGTGCGTGCGTGCGTGCGTGCAACGGTCACTCTGACGTTATAATACTATTATGTCCATGTTGCATGTGCGCAAGCGCACGTACGTGTATGTTTGTCGTGTATAGTGTGTATCATTGCGTGCTTATGTTTAGATGTCGAATACCATTTTGTGTAATAAAGGACGATGCATTTATTCTTACTGACAGACACATTCGTCATTGCCTTGAGTTTGCGTCAATATAAGCAACCACAAGGCTATGCGAATAACTGATAATACAGCGTACAAACATCAGAATAAGCATGAATATTCAAAGCAGGTTTATGTATACTATATTTTTATCCGTTTGAATTGAGTAATTGTAGGTGTTGTAAAATGTTGGATTATGTATGTTAGATCATGCGGTGCAATAACGAATGAATATAATTATAACAGCGGGTGTGAGTGCACAAGAGTGCCACAGCTATGGAAACCCAATGCAAATACATGTAAAAGGTAAGGGAATATAGGTTATTTTAACAGGGAATGTCATTTCCATACACAACTGCGTATTCAAAGTCAAAATTACTGTAATACGCAAATAATTTGAAAATTACTTATCTGAGCACTTATTTAAAATTCGGACCCACCTCAATTGTGTCGTTATAATTGTATCATTGCCAACATTTATTACTTCACTTTATTAATTTAATAATTCAGCATAATCTCACGCAGTAATGTTATTTATAAAACTGCGTTTCAGTTTCAAAAGACGTACGAATCGGCAACAAATTATCGCTATTAGTGTAGGTGCTAGCACTGTTGTTAAAATTAGGACCCACTAATTGGCTATAATTAGTATCATTGCCAACATTTATTACTTCACTTTATTAATTTAATAATTCAGCATAATCTCACGCATATTTGTGTTTTATAAACAGCGCGTTTTAGTTGACGGTTGGGGTCAAAAGACGGTGCGGTCGGCATATACAAACTGTGTATCGCTCATTCCAAGTGCTCGGCGCAGTAACACTGCGCTTGTGGCTGGCACAAATTAGGGCCAAATCGGATCGTTATTTGGGTCTCAAAACGCAATATTTGTCAAACATACCTGGGAGTGTTGATTTATTAAGGCTAGGATTAGAGTTTGTGTGAGGTATCCACAGAATGTAAATATACAGTTATAACGGCATACTGGAGTTGTGTCCGAATTCGACATAAATGCCTTTATCTGTATATATATATATATATATATATATATATATATATATATATATATATATATAAAATATATATATATATATATATATATATATATATAAAATATTAAAAAAATATATATATATAGTACACCTGCAAGATGAGTTTTTGTTAGGGGGAAACCTATGAAACTTACAATGGTTTCTGCTGTGGCAGTTACGCCCTAAGATTCTATCAGCGAAAGACTATACATAGCTCGTTCGAGTCGACGGGTAATAAAGAAAATGGCAAAATAGCACGAGAGCGCCACGGCGGCAGACGAGACTTGGGTGCCCTAGCGGGAGTTGTCGAGTTCAGTGTTCAGGAGAGGATCGAGTCCAACTGTACGCTACAGTTTCTCTAGAAGAAAACGTTTACATCTTGACTTCGTATGGCATAGGTCAAGTTTTACCCAATTAATGCGTGTCTGCAAGATAGTACAAGCATAAGGTTGAGTACGGGGTAAAAACTCTAGAACGTTCGTCGTCGTAGACAGAATCTTTACTTGATTCATATTTACTGACTTCACGAAGTCACCGTCAGTAACACTGCCAATAAATTCAGCATCACTCACGGATAGCCATTGTGAAGAACGGCGGCTCCAAGTCCAACTCTAGGCAATATGGCGTCACCCGTCAAGTTAATTTAGTATGGAACCACTGGCATTTAACAAAGTGGGGGCGAAGGGGGCACTTTGGGGGGGGGGGGGCGGCGGCCGGGAGACTGTTTTTCTTAGCCAATAGGTATACATATTTATACGTTGTGGTTCAGATGAATTCTGAACACATCGCTGTTATATTACATAAACATTCAAGTAATCATGCATTAATTACACCATATGTTATTCAACTGACACTAGCCAATAGCATCATCGCTCGCCAACAGTGGTGTTGTTACAGATAGTAATGGTGTAGTCTACCCCAGCTGGAAGCGGAAGGGTATAATTGGACATCAAGTATCCTGTGGCTCTACATGACTCGCTCAAGGCACTTCCTGTAAGGCTGTATTAGCATATCATTGACTTTTCAATTAATATTCCGTGTCTCACTCGCTATTTCCATAGACTATTTATTGGGATGCATGCGTTGTTTCAATGTTGAATCATTGTTATGAAGATTTCAGGCGTTCCGCCACGACCCGACCAAAGAGTACACTATAGAAATAACATTGTGAATTTCTGTGAGTGAAATTGTTCATAACAGATCTCATCAAGTTTAGTAGAAAATGAAGGAAACGTTACAATGGACGCCTATGGAAATGCAAATGTGGTCTCGCTCCATATGTCGCAAAAAGCATCAATAGGTGCTGCACTCTAGCGGATTAACTGTGGTTGAAAACCACATATTCCGACATGTAAATTTTACATGTCCTGACCACAGAGTTAGATCATTAATTATATAGGTCTGGGTGATCTCGCCAATGTCTTTGGAGAATGGACTTCAGTTGGTTGATTTTTAAATGACGTTTATTTGTAAAACACCACAACAATTGTGGATCTGGTAGAATAACAAATGAAATAGTACTAGGCTGTACTCACCCCTCACACAGTGAGACACTGTATACTAAGTATAAGCCTGTTGATTTGTTTCATACTAGCATATTAGTGAGGCAACTGTTTGAACACATTGTACACAATTAAACAACACTGGCTAATTTATGTCAGTAAATAATTAACGTGATAATTATATAGAACACTTGGTGCAGTCCTATGTATATACAGGGACCGCAGTGGCTTTCTGCCGTGCAGTAGCATGACTGTCACCAGCCTGTAATGAGATTATCATGGTGTTAAATACAGCACTTTACGGTAATACAAGACTGAGGTAATAAAGGCACTGTGGACTAGGGTAAAAGTTGATACACGTGTTGTTTTATGATACATGGTACCAGGAATTGGCGTTTAAAATAAAAGAACCGAAAAGATGGACAAACTGAAGCCACCACATGAACTGAAAATAGCCGGTGGTAACCTGGCTGATCGGTGGGAAAGGTTCCTGGAGCGTTTTCGATGGTATTTGGCAGCTGTCGGAGAGGACGGATCGGAAGACAAGAAGAAGGTTGCCATCTTGTTGACAGTTGCTGGAGCCGAGGCACAAGAAGTGTTTCGTACATTCACGTACGAACCTGCCAAAGCGGCAGTAGGTAATCAACCAGCCGTCCAGGCGGAAACAGCAGAACAATTTAACACAGTCGTGAGAAAGTTCACCGAGTTCTGCATGCCGCGAAAAAAACGTCATTTACGAGCGATACGTGTTTCACACCCGAGTACAAGGTGAAGGTGAGACGATAGATAGTTTTACAACGGACTTAAGGCTGAAGTCACAGTCATGTGAATTTGGGTCGCTGCAAGATAGCCTGATACGTGATAGAGTTGTAGTGGGCATCAGAGACTCCAAAATAAAGGAAAGGTTACTCAGAGACTCAGAGCTAACGTTAGAGCGGGCAATAGACATTTGCAAAGCAAACGAAGCCGCGCAAGCGCAAATGAAAGTGTTAACTGGCGCAGAAAACAGTGCAAGTGTGAACATGATTCGAAAACTGAAAAAAATGAACCTAAGAAAAAAACAAGTCCCTGTAGTGGAAGAAGCAACAAGAAACGCCCTGCATGACACCTAAAAAGAAACAATGTAAACGTTGCGGGACAGCCCACAAGTTCCGAGAGTGTCCGGCATGGGGCGCCACTTGTGACAAATGTGGCGGCAGAAATCACTATGCCTCAAAGTGTTTGACGCGAAGAGTGCAAGTTGTCGGTGTAGACAATGACAGCACTGGCGACGAAGGAGGTTTCTTTGTGTCAGCTATACACAACAACACACAACAGTGTGTATGGATCGCCTTGTTGACATGTATGTGACAGTCTTGTGCCGTTGAAAGTAGACAGCGGTGCCCAGGTGAATATACTGAGTCTGAGCGATTATGAGGGGCTTGCCAGTAAGCCAAAACTACTGACAGAGCGACGTCCCAAGCTGAAAACGTACAATGAAGAAAACATCGAAACTCTTGGAATATGCATTGCTACAATCAACCACATGGGAAAGAAACATAGACTACAATTTGTAGTTGTTTCCAAAGGAAGACAGTCACTCGTCGGTGCCAGCGACAGTGAGCAAGTGACAAGAGAGTGTGGCGTACGGAAAGTTTGCACAGTTAAAGAAAATGGGGTCCTGACAAGTGCAGAAATAAAGAAAGAGTACTCGGATATCTTCAAGGGACAAGGCTGTTTGGAAGGGACATGCAAGATACATCTGCGACAAAACTATGTACCCTCTGTGTATCCGGCGAGGAAAGTCCCGCAGTCTCAGAAGCAGAAGTTGAAGAAAGAGCTTGACAGACTGGTTCAGACAGAGGTGCTGGTCAAAGCCGAAAGACCAACGGATTGGGTGCTGCCACTGGTGATAGTGGAGAAGCCCAACGGTGACCTGAGACTGTGTCTAGATCCATTGGACCTCAATGAGTACATCAGAGGAGAACACTACCACCTGCCACACAGGTCTAAAATCCTCAGTGAGATGGCAGATGCAAGGTACTTCACCAAAATGGACGCATCACAAGGGTTCTACCAAATTCAGCTAGACGAAGAGAGTACACAGCTATGTACAGTCGCTACGCCTTTCGGCCGATACTCCTTCAAAAGACTTCCATAATATGGGATCAACTGTGCACCATAAATATTCCATGCCAAGATTCAGCAACTGTTCGAGCGCGAGACAGGAGTCAAAGTCTTCATGGATGACATAGTCGTCTGGGGACGAACAAGAGAAGAGCACGACGCTCGACTGAAGAGGGCGTTGGCCACCGTCAGACGATCTGAACGAGAAAAAGTGCGTATTTGGTGTCACAGAATTGACGTACTTAGGAGAAAAGTTAACACACCAGGGAATCAAGCCAGATCCAGACAAAGTTGCTGGAATTTGCAACATGCCAGTACCCACGACCAAAGAGGAAGTACAGAGAGCACTTGGCATGGTAAACTACATGACCAAGTTTGTGCCGAACTTGACGGTAAAGACAACAGCCCTGAGACAACTGCTACTCGAGAAGAACGACTGGCTGTGGGAAGCCGAACAGGCAAAGGAATGGCAAGACATAAAATACTTCTTCACGACGGAACCACTCCTGAAGTTATATGATCCAGCTAGAAGAAGCAAAATATCGAGTAATGCTTCAAAGGATGCCTTGGGAGCCGTACTTCTACAGGAGCACGATGGAAATTGGCTTCCAGTTGCGTTTATCTCGCGTGCCATGACCTCTGCAGAAAAGAACTATGCTCAAATTGAGAAGGAGCTTCTAGGGCTAGTCTTTGCATGTGAGAAGTTCCATGAGTATGTGTATGGTGCTACGGTAATAGGAGAAACCGACCACAAGCCCTTGGTTTCACTCCACAAGAAGAATCTGTGCGATCTGACGCCTCGTCTACAACGAATGATGCTGCGATTGAGAAGGTATGACTTGAAACTCGAGTTCAAACCGGGAAAATACCTGATAGTAGCCGACACTCTGTCACGTGCATTTGACAGAAGTGTAAAGAAAAGTAACACAGAAGAGGAGATCAAAGCACACGTGGATATGATCAGACAGAATGCAAAAGTGAGTGATCCAATGTGGGAAAAGATTGCCACCCACACAAAGGACGACGAGGAACTGAAAGACGTCCTGAATGCAGTGCACTTCGGACGGGAAAGTGATCATGCGCAATCACTGAAACCATACTACCACTTCAGAGGTGATATCACTGAAATCGATGTGGTGTTGGTGAAAGGACCGAAAGTTATCATACCTAAAACACTACAAGGTGATATGCTGAAGAAGATTCATGAAGGACATCTAGGCATAGAAAAATGCCAGGCCCGAGCAAGACAAGTGATGTACTGGCCCAACATCAACAACGACATTGAAAACCACATAGGACGATGCGGTACATGTCAGAAATACAGGTACAAGCAGGCAAAAGAGCCAATGGAACAACATGAAATACCAGAGAAACCTTGGCGGAAGATAGGAGCAGACTTATTCACGCTGTTTGGCAAGAACTTCTTGGTGGTTGTCGACTATACATTAAACTACCCAGAAGTGGCCAAACTAGAAGATCTGTCGTCCACAAACACCATAAGTCACATGAAATCCATCATGGCAAGACACGGTCTTCCTTCTGTGGTTGTGTCAGATAATGGACCACAGTTCAGCAGCCGTGAGTTCCGACAGTTTGCAATGCAATACGGCTTCAAACATGTGACATCTAGTCCCGAGTACCCACAGAGTAATGGAAAGGCGGAAAATGCGGTACAAATCGTGAAGCGTTTCTTGAAGAAAGCCAAGGAGAATTACGAGGATCCGTACCTGGCATTGCTAAACTACAGAACTTCACCACTGTCGGGAAGAGACCGATCTCCTGGAGAGATCTCAATGAACAGGAAACTGAGAACGAAGCTGCCCAGCGCAGAAGAACATGTCACCAGGCACAAGTTGCCAGACATCAAACAGAAGCGCTATTATGATCATGGTAGCAATCAACTCAAGCCACTAGAGACTACTGACACAGTCAGGGTCAGAGGTGATGGTGTGTGGAGCGAGAAAGCGGAAGTACTGGCAAGGGTAGCACCCTACTCGTACCTAGTGGAGCTTGAGAGGGGTAAGCGTTTACGAAGAAACATACGTCATCTGCTAAAGACAAAAGAGAGGTTTGTGCCAGTACACGATGATGACGACGACAGAGAGAAAGAGGTTTGTGTAGATCACCCGTCGGGAGGAGCCACAGCCTCAACAAATCAGTCAGCAGTGACTCCGGAGGCAGCACAATCAAGCCACTCCACAGACCAGTCACAGCCTGTGTCAACAATGAGTGATGTGCGCACTACACGTATTGGCCGGGTCATCAAGCTGCCGAGTCGTTATGTACACGACTAAAGTGATAGCAATGGGCAGAATAATCCCATTCATATAACATTAGACGAAACAAAGGGCAGTCTACCCTGGTTTCTAGTTATAAATGCAAGTTTCTTTGCGTATAAAGTAGATAATCAGGAGTAGTCAAACAGGACATTATCATGCCTTTAATTGGACTGATACAAACTGAACAGGTAAGAACAGTGAATGAAGACTTACGAACTTGTGAGATAACATCGAAATGTGCAGAACTAATGTGCATAAAACTTATAATGTACTTTAGTTAAAGCAAGAAGGGAAGATGTAATGAGATTATCATGGTGTTAAATACAGCACTTTACGGTAATACAAGACTGAGGTAATAAAGGCACTGTGGACTAGGGTAAAAGTTGATACACGTGTTGTTTTATGATACAACGCACACACAAACACAAACACGCGCAAGCATACTCCTGTTCCTCTCTCCTCTCCGTCTCCCCTCTCATTCTCTCCCCATTCCTCACTCCCTTATTCCCTCCCTCCGTCATCAGAACAATATAAACATGAGTGGCGCTGCAATCCATTAATGTATCAGAGTTGACAAGTTGGTGTGTGACTTGGTTGTCCGTCTCTCTTGGTCTGTCTCTCCTCTGATTTAATTCTCCCCCATCCCTTCCCTTCTCAGGGGAGAGGGGAGGCAGAGGCAGAGGCAGAGGCAGAGACGAAGAGTCGGAGAGACGGAGAGACGGAGAAACGGAGAGACGGAGAGAAACTGGGACGATCCAATTTTAAAGAATTTATCATTTGCAGGTATAGTTGTAATTAACCCATACTACACATTTTTCATTTATTAACTTTTTCGGGGGCAAGAACCGCTGGACCTTCAGCAGCACTCAATCCGCGCTTACATTTTCCCGGTCGTTAAAAACGTTCTGATTGACGTTTCTGCGCTTGCGCAATAAATGTAAAATCATCAATGTCCAGCGAAACAACAAAACATTTTCAGTATAAATGCCACGAGCTGTTCGTTAACTCTCCTGTGATGATTACTGTGAAGAGTTTCTTAAAATGTCGTTCAATACAATAAAATATTAACGTTTTTTTTATAAATCACTGTCACGGATTATGGCGCACAAGAGTCACGTGATTTACGGTTGCTATCAAAATATGCCTCAAAACCTGTTTGCCTCGTGTTCATTTGCGACAAATAACTGTACTGAAAGGTTATATACACCCTAACGAACAACCCGTAATATTTATACCATAAATGCTTTGTCTTTTCGCTGCACATTGATGATTTTACATATATCGCGCATGCGCAGAAACGTCAATCGGAACGTTTCTAACGCCGGGAAAATGTAAGCGCTACAACGGCTTTGATTGCTGCGCGCCCAATACGCCCCAGGAATAGTGCTCGTCAGAGTACAACTGTAGTGGCACACTCGAGCCTTGCCATTAGAGCGCTGTTTGCTAGACGGAGGATGTCGTTAATAAGAGTGTAAATTCTGCGAATTAGTGCACCATGCGAAGTAGAAGTAATTCTGGTGTTAGGTTAGATTACTATCAAATGACTGTACAGAAAACGATATTAAGATATCAGGTATGTACCTAGCAACATCATCCTAAATATAATGTGTCAGAAGTTGTTTACAACTAAAACACTGCTTCAGTCCGGCAGCGAGCAGACGACCTCGGCCCGTATATCTGGTAGAATGGTAGACTAAATGTTAGAAAATATATCGGGCATTCTACTGTTGAGGTCCCTGCCTGTCCTTATCCGTCATCTATTTACCCAGACATGTATATAGTAAATATGGCTAACCTGAAATCCGATTCCAGGTTATGTCGTAAATTGTCAAAATGTTTGCGTCATTGACATTGACATGATGTAGAACTGTCAACTAATTTATCCTTCATAGCATCTGCCTCTTCATCTGATCTTGTAGTTGTAGACTCTGTGTTCTAACTTTGGCACGTAACACAGTATTCCCCCTCTGTGCAGATCTCCTAGACAGTTAACCACGACCTACGAAGTTTAGCCACAAAGCCACTGTCTATTAGAAATAAAATACTCCCAGTGAAGATTCTAAGTACTCAATCAGACTTTTCCAGTGTTTGTTTCAAGAACTTTAATACAGGCAGCACGCTACAGAGGTCAAGACAATTATCTAACTGGCCTGTCTCGGTGGACACCAGACATCGAGTTACATGGTGCAAGTCTTCTTCCCAAGTCCTTGTGCGTCCCAATCGTGCACAACTCTCCTTAAATACTAGCTACTTTGCTCGGTTGCTATCGCCTGGCCATTATGTTGGTCAGCATCAGGTCAGTGTGCCTTTGCACTACCTAATAATATGTAATAAGGAAGTAGCATCTCTTACCTATGGCTATCTATGTAGTCATGCTCCTACTCATCCAAGAACTATGCCTTCATGGTTTATCCTTAGTGAAGTTGAACAACTGAATGTAACTATAGTTTTAGGACAGCAAGCCATGCATGCTTCTAGCTAGACTATTGCAGTTCCATGATATACTTGTTAATTATGATTTCATATAGAATAATTATAATATTTTATGGAAAGTAATTACAAGGAATTTACGCAACCATAATTCCTTACAATGGGATGGGTGGATATGTTGGATATGTTTTGGCCCACAACGAGTCCGGCTAGTGACAGTTTGATTACTTGGTAATAACTTAGTTCAATCTCTCTATGTTCTAAATATTGTGCTGTTACATTGTCATTGCCCTGTAGCTTTGTACTGCCTCTTTTCCCAGGCATGATTAGCTAGCTACAGTCAAGCCTCGTTGTAAGCTGGATCCATGAATCTAGACCACATTATAAGCAAGCTCTGTGTTCTCATGTTTGTCACCAGGGGTGCTACAACGGCGAGCGACACAACTGCACTGCATCAAGTTATTAGCAACAAACCAACACTCAATGTGCTGGTTGCACATGCACAGTCTAAACACAATTATAAAGCTTATTAAGATTACCAATGAGTGTAAATGGGCATTGTTTCTAATAAATGTTGAACTGAATAAAATTCAAGTTCAGTTTAAAATATGTTACATGCTGATAGGGCACGATGCTAACTGGATGCTAATAATGAAAACACTGATCTTAATGAGACCTGAAATAATAATCTAATTCTCAGCAGCTGAAACATGCAGATGAGTTGACATATGGTGTGCCAAAGTTGAAAGCTACAATAAATACATTTGCTATTGACATAACTTTGTGTTTCGAATAATCTCTAAACACCATTTTAGAATGCGCATATACCATGCAATGCACAGTTTCATATGCGGTTGATAAATTCATGTTTTTGACACACCAATAAAATGTATAATGATACACTGTTGGCCTGCCATTCTAGTGTAATGTTACACTGGTCTTGCCTACTAAGCTCTGTCTTTTATTCGATTCTTAAGCAAGGCATGTCAATTGCAATTAACAAGCTGACAAAGGTGTTGGTTCACAGAAGTTTGTCAGGATAAATTGGTCTTGGTGTCCTAAGTATCTACTGTTAATTGATCGTAATCAAAGCAGTTACTCAGCAGTTTAACAAACATGCAAATCAAAGCTCTAGTTATATAATAGATCAATGTGAAACATTACCAATGAATGACAATGGCAGAGCAGAACAAACAATAGCAATGCAGCGATTTGTTGCACTGTTATATGCCTTTGATAAATTTATATAAACATGAGAACTTCACAAAACAAATGACATTTATTACAAAGTTAATAGTTTGTTTGTGGCGGCAAAAAACAGGAACCACGGCCCGACCACATTACAACTGAGACTGGGCTGTACGTGGATATGCTCTGTCAACCCTGTTTTTATGATCTGAATTGGCTTAAAGCGACATGGTCTGTTCGTGGCTTTTTATTTTTATTGCAAAATCATGTTATACGGTATACATTATACCTATTATAGCGTAAAGACAGTCAAAATCTGTTTTCATGTACCATTTAGGGGTTGAAAATAGACGCAGTAAGGGTACTTAACTCTGTTCTGTGTACACATCGACCACAGGGCATTTTCGAAACCGTTGTAGGCGTGGCTAAAAGCCCAAAAGGAAATGCATGATCACGCGATGCAGATCACATGAACACAAGTTGACGCCACTAATGCCACACCCAGCCAGGGTCCTAGTTGGTAAAGGTCAAAGGGTGGGTGTCACGGCGACTTGAGTGACAGTGTCGGGATTCTTATAAACATTCGACGTTTAACATTACGAAGTCAGTTCAATAAAAAGTTTCAATAAAACATTTATTAGCGGTCAGGACGCTACAATAGTTATAACTTATACTGATTAACATGATTTTGCAATAAAAATAAAAAGCCACGAACTGATCATGTCGCTTTAATGAATTTCGGTATCTGCCAAAACAAATTTGTTGTTGTCTGGCAGAAGTGGCAGTACAAAACCGAATGTATCACTGAAAATCATTTGTTGTCAGTTCTAAAAATTCGAAGGATCAGTTTGCAATACTAAAATAAAATAAACCGTAATGTAAAATGGAACAATTGAATATATTACACACATATGATAATGCACACATGCACACATATATACATCTGACACAAATGCACCCATATGGAAGCTATATATACAAAGTGTTATCAGGCCGTATATCTAACTAAAACCTACACTTCTTGTTGAATTTTGGCATGGACTGCGCATGCAGCAGAGTAAAACCTGTCATCCGCGGTTTAGTTTTCACTAATTTTGGACACATTTTACACCGACTATTGCGACACATAAATATCTGGCCAGGTTAACAATTGACTTGAGACATGAAGGCTGCTTGAGGCCAACGTGGCATTGAATCGCACACAGTTTATGACTTGATTAAGCACTGGCTGCATATAACATGTGTCACTTCTGTCAATGGCGGGGTCAAGGTCACAATCTGGTAGCATCCAGCCATTTTCCAAATGTTGAACCTGGGGAATGCACATACATAATTATTGCATTGCTGTAGTTGTGATACTTATGTTGTGGTATACTGGCCCTTTTTGGTATCTTTCAAGAATTAAACTTTGACCCTTCACGATAGTAACAGTTAGAAATAATTCCTAGTTTGTATTAAAGGATTCGTAGCAAGTTTATGGTGTATAATTAGATTGACATCAGTTGATTGTTCGTGTTGTTATGTCTGTTTTCTGTAAATAATCCGATGATTGGTTGGTTTGATGTAACTCGCATTAACATGTAAATCTGTTCAACTTTACGTCATAGCAAGCAGCATTTACAATGCTCCATGAAACCGTCTTCTGCATTCACTAGGACGTCATAGTCAGCACATTGGGATTCATGATGGCCATTTCAGCACGTGTACACAATGGCAAGTGAGTGAAGTTTCTCGTTGCCTGCTTACAGAATGCTGTCACAGGACTGTTACCGGCGACACCAAACCACCCCCATGCCTGGGTGCGAGACAACGTGTACTCGATCCTGTCTGTGTGGGCCCTTGCCCTGGCGTACAGGAAGAATGCAGACATGGATGAAGACAGAGCGAAGGCTTACGAGCTGGAGCAGGTAACATAGAGTACATATTCATTTATAGGGTCCGGTGTTGTTTTTAATGAAATGCACTCCAATTCCATACAGAGCTTATATGGACTCTGCATGGTGTATTTTCAAATGGTGCTAATTCAACACAGTGTCAAAAATTAAAGCCTTTGAATCAGAAGCTAGTCTTTGTCGCTGACCTACTGGAGTTTGCTCCCAGTGATCAGAGTTGAATCCAACTGAGGTGAGATGCCAAGGAGACAATGTGTATAGTATATGCTGTGTCACTGGACCCACTTGGACTGAGGGACGTACATATACGTTTGTGTACTGGTGCATGCTTCAGTGGCTGCAGATTGAGAGTCAGAGAACACAACTTCAAATCCTGTGCTGTTCTATCAAACCTATTGGGTACGTTTGACCGCTCTACATTGCTCCAGTTCACTCAGCAGTACAGATGAGTACCTGGCTACAAAGTGAAAGGGTATAGACACCATGAGTGACATCCTGTCTCAATATTATAATATGTTACCATTAGGCCGGAGACTCAGGGCATTTAGGGCAAAGAAAGTGAGCAGTTTTATCCCCATGTCAATAAAGTTCATCAATAAAACATAAATCCTATTATCTATAAATCTCAAGTTATCAAGATTATCAATAAATTCTAGTTACATTTTTAATGTTTATACCATTTCATGATTTTAGTAGGTTTAAAAATGTAATTAAACACTAATTTATTTTAGGTCAATATTTATTTAATTTTAAAGTATTTATTTTAAATAAATACTATTTATTTAGGTATTTATTTAATAACTGACTAAATTGTGTAACCTTGTCACCACTGCCAGAACCAGTGTGATGGAATATTTGTCTGCGTCTGTGTATGCAATTACTGTTTTTTATGATTTTTGTACTGACCACAAGACAATGTTCTCTCGTTTGAGAAATTTAATAAACTATTTTGTATCTTATATGGTTAACATCGTCTGTGTAAGAACTTAACCCTTGTTGCTCTGTGACAGAGCGTGGTGAAGCTGATGCGAGGACTGCTGTGCTGTATGATGAAGCAGATTGATAAAGTGGAACGTTTCAAATACACCCAGTCGCCAATGGACGCCCTCCACGCGAAGTACTGCGTGATGACTGGCAAGGTGGTCGTGTCGGATAAGGACTGGGGCCATCTACAGGTGGATGCTACGTCCATCTACCTGCTCATCCTCGCCGAGATGACCGCATCAGGTAAGATGAGAACCGAGTCATCTGTAGAGAGATAATATAATTTTCACATTCTTATTTTCGTATTAGTCAGTACTACTGGTCAGTGGTCATACCTGGCAATATTGGCATGCACGCATCATTTACAGCATCACATATGATTATACTGTACATACAGTCATACACAAAGGCTAAACTATTAAAAACAAATATGTAGTTATAAGAATGTTGATTAAAACAAAAAAGTGAACAAATAATTTGTTAAATAATTGTAAAATACATGAGACATATGACAGAGCTAGCATTTGTAAGGGGATGTGTAAAGGTTTTCTTTCCATCCTAGATGGTTTGAAAGGAGATGCTTTTCAGGAAGTTGACTTGTGTGTGTGTGTGTGTGTGTGTGTGTGTGTGTGTGTGTGTGTGTGTGTGTGTGTGTGTGTGTGTGTGTGTGTGTGTGTGTGTGTGTGTGTGTGTGTGTGTGTGTGTGTGTGTGTGTGTGTGTGTGTGTGTGTGTGTGTGTGTGTGTGTGTGTGTGTGTGTGTAAATAAATAAAATGACCAGTGGTCAGTCTTGTATGTCTCTCACCCAGGTCTACAGATCATCTACACTCTAGATGAGGTGGCATTCATCCAAAACCTTGTCTTCTACATCCAGTCAGCCTACAGAACGCCAGTGAGTGTGATGTCTTAGCATGAACAGTTGCCATAGTAACAGGATGCCAGTGAGAGTGTTGTCTTAGCATGAACAGTTGCCATAGTAACAGGATGCCAGTGAGTGTGTTGTCTTAGCATGAACAGTTGCCATAGTCACAGGATGCCAGTGAGTGTGTTGACTTAGCATGAACAGTTGCCATAGCAACAGGATGCCAGTGAGTGTGTTGACATAGCATGAACAGTTGCCATAGTAACAGGATGCCAGTGAGTGTGTTGACTTAGCATGAACAGTTGCCATAGTAACAGGATGCCAGTGAGTGTGTTGTCTTAGCATGAACAGTTGCCATAGTAACAGGATGCCAGTGAGTGTGTTGTCATAGCATGAACAGTTGCCATAGTAACAGGATGCCAGTGAGTGTGTTGACTTAGCATGAACAGTTGCCATAGTAACAGGATGCCAGTGAGTGTGTTGTCTTAGCATGAACAGTTGCCATAGTAACAGGATGCCAGTGAGTGTGTTGTCATAGCATGAACAGTTGCCATAGTCACAGGATGCCAGTGAGTGTGTTGTCTTAGCATGAACAGTTGCTATAGTAACAGGATGCCAGTGAGTGTGTTGTCATAGCATGAACAGTTGCCATAGTAACAGGATGCCAGTGAGTGTGTTGTCATAGCATGAACAGTTGCCATAGTCACAGGATGCCAGTGAGTGTGTTGTCATAGCATGAACAGTTGCTATAGTAACAGGATGCCAGTGAGTGTGTTGTCTTAGCATGAACAGTTGCCATAGTCACAGGATGCTAGTGAGTGTGTTGACTTAGCATGAACAGTTGCCATAGTAACAGGATGGATGCCAGTGAGTGTGTTGACTTAGCATGAACAGTTGCCATAGTAACAGGATGGATGCCAGTGAGTGTGTTGACTTAGCATGAACAGTTGCCATAGTAACAGGATGCCAGTGAGTGTGTTGACTTAGCATGAACAGTTGCCATAGTCACAGGATGCCAGTGAGTGTGTTGACTTAGCATGAACAGTTGCCATAGTCACAGGATGCCAGTGAGTGTGTTGTCTTAGCATGAACAGTTGCCATAGTAACAGGATGCCAGTGAGTGTGTTGTCTTAGCATGAACAGTTGCCATAGTCACAGGATGCCAGTGAGTGTGTTGTCTTAGCATGAACAGTTGCCATAGTAACAGGATGCCAGTGAGTGTGTTGTCTTCGCATGAACAGTTGCCATAGTAACAGGATGCCAGTGAGTGTGTTGACTTAGCATGAACAGTTGCCATAGTAACAGGATGCCAGTGAGTGTGTTGACTTAGCATGAACAGTTGCCATAGTAACAGGATGCCAGTGAGTGTGTTGTCTTCGCATGAACAGTTGCCATAGTAACAGGATGCCAGTGAGTGTGTTGACTTAGCATGAACAGTTGCCATAGTAACAGGATGCCAGTGAGTGTGTTGACTTAGCATGAACAGTTGCCATAGTAACAGGATGCCAGTGAGTGTGTTGACTTAGCATGAACAGTTGCCATAGTCACAGGATGCCAGTGAGTGTGTTGTCTTAGCATGAACAGTTGCCATAGCAACAGGATGCCAGTGAGTGTGTTGTCTTAGCATGAACAGTTGCCATAGTCACAGGATGCCAGTGAGTGTGTTGTCTTAGCATGAACAGTTGCCATAGCAACAGGATGCCAGTGAGTGTGTTGTCTTAGCATGAACAGTTGCCATAGTCACAGGATGCCAGTGAGTGTGTTGTCTTAGCATGAACAGTTGCCATAGTAACAGGATGCCAGTGAGTGTGTTGCCTTAGCATGAACAGTTGCCATAGTCACAGGATGCCAGTGAGTGTGTTGTCTTAGCATGAACAGTTGCCATAGTCACAGGATGCCAGTGAGTGTGTTGTCTTAGCATGAACAGTTGCCATAGCAACAGGATGCCAGTGAGTGTGTTGTCTTAGCATGAACAGTTGCCATAGTCACAGGATGCCAGTGAGTGTGTTGTCTTAGCATGAACAGTTGCCATAGTCACAGGATGCCAGTGAGTGTGTTGTCTTAGCATGAACAGTTGCCATAGCAACAGGATGCCAGTGAGTGTGTTGTCTTAGTACACCTGTATGAGCATTTGTAACACTGCTGTAGTAACAGAACACCAGCACATCTCATCTGTCACTGCACTTTCAACGTGCTCCTATGTACCACTGCGCTACATTACCAGTGTTGTTCTGCATTATGAAACTGGTCCATTGTTCACCTGGATACATTTGAAAAATCTGTTGAGGATTTGTAATTTAAAAAAACAATGAAAATTTCTGCTGAAGAATTTTATTAAAATGATAACTATGGCTTCTGTTTAGGATTACGGCATTTGGGAGAGAGGGGACAAGACGAATCACGGCGTGCCGGAACTGAATGCAACCTCGCTGGGCATGGCCAAGGTAAGAACATCCTTCTATAGGGTCCACCACTGCCTTATAGGCAGGCAGGAACATGCCTAAATTATCACATCAGCAAAGCTGCAGACAAGGAGCAAGAACCTTAAATGTTACACCCGAGAACACCTTTTACATGTTTACTATGTATCTTTAAACAAAAATTTTTTTCTGTATAAAACCAGGCCATGCTATGATGATGTTTTTTGATAAGTCACTGATGACTTTGTGTTTTTGTCAAATATTTTCTTGGTATCATTTATAAATTATTATCCGAATTCGGTACTTGTTCATTACATTATGCTTTTAATTTTCTTTGTAATGTGATTTTATGATTAAAGCGATTAGACAACCATGATGTTGCTATTACTTCTGATTGCAGGCGGCTTTGGAGGCTCTCAATGACCTTGACCTTTTCGGTACCCGGGGTGGTCCAGCCTCTGTCATCAATGTCATCCCAGATGAGGCAGAAGCCTGCCAGGTAAGAGGGGTCACTAATGAATGGGGTGCTTATTCTGGGTGCACCCTTTTCAGATGGGTGATTGCCAGTTCTTGCTTGGCAATGGTTGCAGTTTGTTAAAGGGATACTCCAGTCTGTGAGAGCTTCACAGATTAAATTACATAACTATACTATATTGGTTGTGCCTAGTGATTGTGCACAAAGATCGTTAATAAACAATTACTTATAGTTTAATGGTATCAAAAACATGCTATCTTAGATTCAGGATGCTGCCATCTTGAGACTTATGCGCCAGTGACGTAAGCCAAATCGTTTACGTCACTGGCGCATCGTTGAAAAAGGCAAAGATTGGCGGAATCTTCGCTAATAATTGTGATTGTGACATAAGCAATCCGTGACATAACGGATACATCAAATACCATTGGACAGACATAGGATGTTCGAATGTGCATGCGCCAGTGACGTAAGTGGTTTACGTCACTGGCGCATAAGTCTCAAGATGGCAGCACCCTGAATCCAACATGGATTGTTTCTGGTACAATTATATTATAATTCATTGTTTATTAACGATCTTTATGCACAATTACTATGCACAACTAATATATTATACAGATGTAAGTAAATGGTGTGAATCTGTCACTGACTGGAGTATCCCTTTAAGAATGTGGTCATTTGGCACTTATAAAGCAGGCATCAATTTGTAAGGATGTCCATGAGTCGAGACTCCTTGTTTCGTCTGTGGACTCGACTTGTCCATGTTACCCTCTAGTTTTAAAAGATCATATTTGTCGTGTTCTGTGTTAAACATCTTTTATTGTGCATCTTGCACTGTCTTCTGCTTGCAATGAGGGATTGAACATGCATGTTTTTGTTCGAAAATACTTGTGCGCAGGGATGTAATGCTGCATTCATATCTGATTGATTGGTTGAATATGTGATCCCAGTAGTAACACATTCACTGTTGCTTTATTTTTATATGATGTAATTTCCTGTGCTGACTCATGTCAACATTTTAAGTTCCCAAGTTCTGGATGACATAGCACCGTAATTACCATGGTATTTAATGCTTGTTAAATTGTAAATTCAATACTAACCAGCAATAATTCTTTCCAGGCCATCCTGCATTCTATATTACCTCGCGAATCAAACTCTAAGGTGAGTGATTTCTGCTACAGTATTAACAGTCAGCCCATTTAAGGGAGTTTTGATTTCAACAAAGAGGCTATATGTGTGGTGCACTGTTGGATGGCAGTAAATCGGTTAATCTGAATAACTACGCACACATTGGCAGTTTGTAGACCATATATATCGGCAAGGGAGCAGATACTTCCACATTGGGCACAAAATTAGCATACTGTCACACGATAATTGGGGTCCACGAAATGGAACCGCATTATAAATGAGGCGCGTTATACATTATATTCCGCCAGGGGCGCCACCACCCTGAAAACGCCACAACAGCAACCGAAACCAATGTGCTGGTTGCGCAGTCTATGTGTGATTTATAAAACTAATTGAGTATATTACGTTAAAATATTATACACTGTCGAATGTTGAACTGAGTCAAACTTGTGAATGGTGTACAATTTTGAAATAAATTCAAGAGCCAACGCGCCTCGTCTGGCGATGCGAACTGAGCAATAATACAGTACTGCTGTCGCGGTCTAAAATAATCTTGAACTCGGCAGCTGAAATGCACAAATGAATTGACATGTTGCCGAAGTTGGTCAAATATTAATACTTATACTAGTTACGCTCACTATTGGCTTGATTTCATCTTTCAATCAATCCCAAAATATTAATTTAGATTGCACATTTACTGTGCCGATTTGTAATGCAATTCACCAAGGTTCAAGGCTACTGCGGTTCATACGCAGCTGACCAATTCATATATTTGCGCACAAGTGAATGTTTTTTCATAGACGTATTGAAAACATGACATAACTGTTAGCCTGCCATTTCATTATCATATTGTTCGTCACCGCCCGATTCATAAGCAATTTAGTTGCCATTTACAAGCCGCCAAAGGCACCCATTCGCGGAAGCACTGCGATATCGGTGCAAACAAACAATGCTTTGCACCAAATTTACTGTGCCTAAGGTTAATTAAATTGCAATCAAAGGAATTGGTCACATTTTAAACAAACACTTAAGAAATCACTACAGAAACCAAGCGCAAGCAATACATCGGTTTAAAAAACGACTGGATTGTTGCCGCAAAGCCGACGGCAGAGCAGAAGCCAGGGGCACAACAAACAATGAACTCAGCAACGCAGTTGTACTTCTGTGTTAAATGTTCTAATGTCATTAAATTGTTTCCAGATACACATGTACCAGACAAACATGAGAACTTCATAAAATAAGTGATAATAAATTACAGCATTATTGTTAGATGTAGCACCCACCAGAAATACGGGATCCACGACTGATCGCATTTTATCCAATTCACGTTATAATGAGGCGCATTATGACAAGACGCGACTGTATTAACACATGGATATGTTATGACAAGGTGCGACTGTATTAACACATGGATGTGTGACTGACAAGCACTGGTTTTGGCTGTAGGAGACGGACGCGGGTCTACTTAGTGTCATCAGTTACCCAGCATTCTCCGTTGATGACCCGCAGCTCATCAAAATCACACGAAGTGGCATTATCGAGAAACTACAGGTGCGCCCTCTTATGTCTTTATTTATTATTTGAGTCCTCGCTCAATCCTGGAGATAATCCTACATTTCCCCGACCGATACCAACAGATTTGAGCACTGTAAAATACAGTTCACATTTTGACGGTGTGTGGTTTGCAATGCTAGTTTCGATGTGATGATAATTTTATAGTTGTTTTTTATATTATTGAAATTTAGGTTTTCTGTTTTAATAAAATTTGATGCACTTATTATTGCATTTACTCTTTCAGTTTCAATAAGCACGTTGTTTCGCAATTGAGACATTTTGTTTTGCAACCATCTTGTTACCATGTATAATAAGGTGTCTCGGTAAATGATGCTAATTTAACAAGATTTAACAAGATTGCCACCTAGAGATTAAACTCTAGATGGCGGGTGGACTAGGAAGCCATTTGGTTTATCGAGAGTCCAACCTATCTATCTAAGTATACCCCGCCCTTCTTAGGTATATGTCGATTTTATTTTTAAATATATTAACACTACTAGCACCTACACAATCAGCTGATAATCTGTTCCATTTGTTTACTGTTCTTTGTGAAAATGAAAATTTTCTAATATCTAGTCTACACTGCTTCTTTGCTAATGTAACTCCATGTCCTCTAGTCCTTCTCTCTTCCTTGACTGTGAAAACAATATTTCTGTCAATATTTTCATATCCATTCAATATTTTAAACACCTCAATCTGATCTCCTCTCAATCTTCTGGTTTCTAGTGTTGTTAAACCACATTCTTTTAGACGCATTTCATAACTAATATTCCTGAGTTTTGGTATCATTTTGGTTGCTCTCCTTTGTACTCTTTCTAGCATATCAATATCCTTCTTGCGATATGGCCTCCATGCTTGTATACAATATTCTAAGTGAGGCCTAACTATTGTTTTATACAGCAGTATTATTAGTTCTTTTTCTTTGTACACTATATTTCGCCTAATTAATCCAAGAATTTGGTTTCCTTCGCTGTGCAATTCCACACTGCTCTGATACCTTCATGTCAGCACTAATAGTTAACCCTAAATCCTTTTCCTTAAAGGTAGTATTTAGTACAGTATCACCCATTGTATATTGTGCATCTTCATTCCCATGTCCTGTGTGAAGGCACTTACACTTTCCAAAATTAAACAGCATTTGCCACTTCTCAGACCATTCTATCAACTTATTAAGATCATCTTGTAAATGCTGTCTATCTGCATCACTTTTAATTTTCCTAAACACTTTTGTGTCGTCCTCAAACTTCAACACCTTGCTTGTTATGTCATCATCCAAATCATTGATATATATTAAGAATAAAATAGGTCCCAGTACTGATCCCTGCGGTACTCCACTCAAAACCGCTTTCCAGTTTGAAACCTCCCCATCAACTACTACTCTTTGTCTTCTATCAATAAGCCATTTTTCTATCCAGTTGATCATTCCATTTCCTATGCCATGGGCCTTTAGTTTAAGTAGTAGTCTTTGGTGTGGCACTTTGTCAAAGGCTTTTTAAAATCTAAGTAGATTATATCTACTGGTGATCCTCATCTAGCCACTTTGTGACATCTTCCAAAAAACAAACATATTTGTTAAGCATGACCTCGCTTTTAAAAACCCATGTTGAGATGGGTTTATCAATTTATTTTTAACAAGAAAATCAACCAGGTGATCTTTAATTAGTCTTTCTAATAGTTTGCAAATCACCGATGTTAAACTCACTGGTCTATAGTTCTCTGACTTGTTTCTCGAACCTTTTTAAATAATGGTATAATGTTTGCTTCTTTCCATTCTAACGGAACTATTCCCTCCTCTAATGACAAATTGAACACTGTTGCAGCTGTATGCTGATTTGTTCTACAATTTCCAATAGTAATTTTGGAGGAATCCCATCCACTCCAGGTGATTTATTATCCTTCATATCTCTTATTTTCATAGCTACCATTGTTGGGGTTACAATTAGTTGTCCTAAATAGTCAAACTCTTCCCTTCAACTTAGTCTCAAGTACTGGTAATATACTAATATCTTCCCTGGTAAACACCGAACTAAAGTACTCATTTAGGTTTTCTGCCATTAAGAATCCCTCTGTTATTATGTTTCCATCACTATCTTCTAGAGGACCGACCTTATCCTGAACTTTCTGTTTACTTCGAACATACGCATAAAAACTCTTGCTGTCATGTTTTATATTAAAAGCTATTTTTTGTTCATAGCTTCTCTTTGAATTTCTAATTTCAGCTGTAGCTTGATTAAGTGCTTCTTTATAAATGCTATAGTCTTCTTCACTTCCGGTATGTCTATATGTCTTCCACATCATTTGCTTGTACTTGATTTTTCTAATGGCTTCCTTCGATAAGTGTTTCTTCTTTGACCGTTTCCCCTGTTTTTCAAGGGGACAAATTTGTCAACGACGCAGTCAATTTCACTCTTTAAAATATTCCAGCATTCTGTTGCTGTCTTATTCTTCAGTGTGTTATTCCAGTCTATCTTTGCTAAATATTCCCTCATGTCCTTATATCTTCCTTTGTGAAAATTTTTCCTGTTCCTTATTTTTCTATTCCGTTCTCCCTTTACTTTGATGATAAAATGTATCTGGTTGTGATCACTACACCCCAGTGGCTCACATATCTTGACATTATCAACAAATTCCTTCTGTGAGCTCAATACTATGTCTAACACATTCTCGCCCCTGGTTGCTTCTAACACATGTTGAGAAAGGAAACTATCTTGTACTAAATTTAAAAACTCTTGATCCTCTCTCCCGGTACTCTGTAGAGATGTCCACTGTATATGCCCATGGTTAAAATCCCCCATAATAATACAGTCCCGTTTACTCACTTCTTTGATAGCGTTATGTATTTTTTCATTCTCTTCCATGCTTATGTTTGGACTCCGATACACTAACCCAACAGTTAATGTTGACTTTCCTGTAACTATGTTACACCAGACAGCTTCTTCACATTCTGCTTCTTTTTCTAATTTTATTTCATAAGCTTGGATGGATTCTTTAATATATAAAATAACTCCGCCTCCCCTTCTTCCTAATCTATCTTTCCTAAACATTACATACCCTGTCATTCCTAATTCGGCATCTGATATATCGGGTGTGGCCCAAGATTCAGTTATACCTATTATGTGAGGGTCAATGTCTTCTACCATAATGTTTAGTTCATTTCTTTTGTTTACTATGCTCCTTGCATTTAAACAAACACATTTATAACCAAATTCCGTAGGAACTTTCCAGGCTGTTCTTTGCTGATGTCTTTTTGCTATCTGTATCTATGCCTCTAGTATTTGGCTTCTCTGTGTATCCCCCCTGCGAAACTAGTTTAAAAAGTTGCAACCTGTTCCATTATTCATCGATCGAAGAAGGTTCTCGGAGAACACTGCTGCGCCCTTTCTGCTTAGATGGAGGCCATCTCTCATAAGCATGTCTTCTTTACCAACAAAATATCCCCACAAATCTACAAATCCAACTCCTTCTTCTTCACACATCTGCTCTAATAGTCCGTTAATTGCCATCCTCTTGCAATTTCTAAATGTTGTTCCCCTTCCCCTCATCACTGGCAAGATTCCTGAGAGTATGATCTGTTCAACTCTCGTCTTCTTCAGTGTCTCTACCAACTCTCTGTATCTCTTTACTATCCTGGTTGTTCCATCCCTGTCTGCATTGTTCGTCCCTACATGTACTAATATAGACCCCCTTGGCCATGCCCCAATACGTTCTCTACCCGTTCAGTCACATGCTCTATCCTAGCCCCCGGAAGACAAACAACAACGTCTTCTCCTTTGCTTAATGTCCTGTCTGTCTTTCGCAAAATGGAGTCTCCCATAAATACCCTTTCTGTTCTCAATGCCCCCTCGATCAATGCTTCAGAGTAGCTCCTCCGTTTGCATCTCCCTGGTTGCTGACTTTTCCCCTGCCGCTTTCTCTGTTGTTCCTTTTCCTGTCTTTCTTCCTGTCATCGTCCTTGTTATTGACTTCCGCTTGGTCACATCACCTCTCACTTCCTTCTTCCATTCGTCTTAACTCCTGTCGCATCTACTTCTCTCATCTCCTGTCCCCTTGTCCCTCCCTCCTTCTCTACTGTCACTTTCTCCCCTGTCACCTTCCTGCATGTCATGTTTCCTGTTGTTCTTTCTCCATTTGTTGTCCTTGCAATCACCCTCCCTCCACTCTGCATCCCCTTCACAATATCCGTTAGCCTAGCTAACTCTGCTGTCAGACAGTCCACTTTCCAACACCCTAAACATTGGAACGTAAACCCTTCCTCCGTTGTCTCTGACCAAGTTTTTCCGCACCCCGATACGGCAAAATACACCAAGCTGTGGCAGTGGTTACACACCAAGTGTTTGGTTACACACCAAGTGCCTCCTTGCAAATGCACACGTTTCATTTACACTACCAAAAACCTTGGAAACCAAAATGTGCAGACAAGCGAGATGATTCTATATACATATTGTTTGCTATTGGAAGCTATGTAACTGACTTAGTAGTGTACATTTCTGAGCTTTATGAAACCACCACGGTAATTAACACCGCTACTACTGAGATTCATAATTGGATCAGTAGAAGAAATAATTTTGGGCCGATACATTTGAGGTCATTCCACGACCTTGATCCACCTCCTAGTTGCCTGTTGTAGAGTGGTTAGGTTCACTTACTCTCGTGTTGTACAAGAGAGCGTGTTTGTTTTTTTGCCTTTCACTGTGTAAAGTAAACAGCCATGAACACTCTCGTGCAAAAAGGTGACTTTTTGGGTTGTGTTCTAGGGTCGTTACGGACTCTCTCGCTTCCTGCGTGATGGCTACAAGACTCCTAGGGAGGTAGGTTGCTACTTCGCTCTATTTAACACGTCTTGGAATTTAGTAGAAGTAAATTATCCCACAGACCCCTGTGATAAATTTAGTCAAAATCGGATGACATTGAGAACATTGCTGGTAGATTTGACATGGAATGACTGCAAGGGGCGTGTGGTAGTGTTGTGTTTTTTTTACATGGAATGACTGTAAGGGGCGTGTGGTAGTGTTGTGGTTGGTTTGGCAAGGAATGACTGTAAGGGGCGTGTGGTAGTGTTGTCGTTGATTTGACATGGAATGACTGCAAGGGGCGTGTGGTAGTGTTGTGGTAGATTTGACATGGAATGACTGCAAGGGGCGTGTGGTAGTGTTGTGGTAGATTTGACATGGAATGACTGCAAGGGGCATGTGGTAGTGTTGTGGTAGATTTGACATGGAATGACTGTAAGGGGCGTGTGGTAGTGTTGTGGTTGGTTTGACATGGAATGACTGTAAGGGGCATGTGGTAGTGTTGTGGTTGGTTTGACATGGAATGACTGTAAGGGGCGTGTGGTAGTGTTGTGGTTGGTTTGACATGGAATGACTGTAAGGGGTGTGTGGTAGTGTTGTGGTTGGTTTGACATGGAATGACTGTAAGGGGCATGTGGTAGTGTTGTGGTTGGTTTGACATGGAATGACTGTAAGGGGCATGTGGTAGTGTTGTGGTTGGTTTGACATGGAATGACTGTAAGGGGCGTGTGGTTGTGTTGTGGTTGGTTTGACATGGAATGACTGTAAGGGGCGTGTGGTAGTGTTGTGGTTGGCTCGTTGGAGATCATGTTAATATTGGTTCCATCTCGATTTGGGACGTAAAAGACCTACTGAGAATGACAAGCACCCTGGCAGTGACCACCCCCAGGGACAACATAAAATGGCCAGGCTGGCAGCAATGTTCTGAAAAAGGCTGACTAGTTGAATGAGACCTCATAAAAGATGTTAAAGGGCAAAAACGTTAACGGTTTGGTCTTATGCACCTAAAAGAGTCCAAGCAAACTAACCATTTGCATCTACAATTTTTCACATCAATGGTTTACTCAGAAAGTGGTTTTAAAGTGTAAAAATCTAGCAAAACCACCGCCGCCATGAACAGGACCATCTTCATGCATGCAACCAATCAAAACCCAGCTTCTATCTGCGCCTTGGAAAAATAATAAGTCACCAAGTCTTCTGCTGGTTCAGTTGTCGTAACAAAGGAGAGCCAAGCGGTTCGTTAAAAGTGCCTTACATCGGTTTACAATGAAATTGCGACAGCAATATGCCACATCAAAGCGTTGACTTTTTTTCCCTTTAATTAATTAACATTGTAAACCCAATACAGTCTGGTTAGCTTACAGAATGTTGCAGAGTGCTGGAAACAATTAGACCGCAAAAATGAATGAATCTCTGATGGTTTCTCAATAGGACCCGAATCGTCTGTACTACAACCCTTCAGAGCTTCAGGTGTTTGAGAACATTGAGTGTGAGTGGCCACTGTTCTATGCCTACCTGGTCCTTGACGGCATCTTTAATGGCATACCAGAACAGGTAAATATTCCGTCACGTGTCAGTTGTTACCTATGTTCATAATTCAAAGTATGATGTTACCTTTCTGATTCCTAGATCTCCCTTACAAAGCTCAAAAGTACCCTCATAACACATTCGTCAGCATTGGACGGCTAACTCTCGGCTGTCATGTGACCTCAGTGTTGTAATCACCGAAGGATCCATAAGAAACACTAGATTTAACCAGGTTTAACAACATTAACAAGCTTGCCACACAGAGAATTAACTCCATAAGAAACATCTAGATTTAACCAGGTTTAGCAACATTAACAAGCTTGCCACATAGAAAATTAACTCCATAAGAAACACTAGATTTAACCAGGTTTAACAACATTAACAAGCTTGCCACATAGAGAATTAACTCCATAAGAAACACTAGATTTAACCAGGTTTAACAACATTAACAAGCTTGCCACATAGAGAATTAACTCCATAAGAAACATCTAGATTTAACCAGGTTTAACAACATTAACAAGCTTGCCACATAGAAAATTAACTCCATAAGAAACACTAGATTTAACCAGGTTTAACAACATTAACAAGCTTGCCACATAGAGAATTAACTCCATAAGAAACACTAGATTTAACCAGGTTTAACAACATTAACAAGCTTGCCACATAGAGAATTAACTCCATAAGAAACATCTAGATTTAACCAGGTTTAACAACATTAACAAGCTTGCCACACAGAGAATTAACTCCATAAGAAACATCTAGATCTCCCTTACAAAGCTCAAAAGTACCCTCATAACACATTCGTCAGCATTGGACGGCTAACTCTCGGCTGTCATGTGACCTCAGTGTTGTAATCACCGAAGGATCCATAAGAAACACTAGATTTAACCAGGTTTAACAACATTAACAAGCTTGCCACACAGAGAATTAACTCCATAAGAAACATCTAGATTTAACCAGGTTTAGCAACATTAACAAGCTTGCCACATAGAAAATTAACTCCATAAGAAACACTAGATTTAACCAGGTTTAACAACATTAACAAGCTTGCCACATAGAGAATTAACTCCATAAGAAACACTAGATTTAACCAGGTTTAACAACATTAACAAGCTTGCCACATAGAGAATTAACTCTAGATCGCTGGTGGACAAGGACACCATTTGGCTTATCAAGGGTCTAACCTATCTAACTAAGTGTATCCCACCCTGCTGAGGTATATGTCGATTATATTTTTAAACATTAACACTCACACAATCACCAGATACTCTGTTCCATTCATTTATTGTTCTTCATAAAAAATGAGAACTTTCTAATATGAAGTCTACATTAAATCAAACATTTTAACATATTATTATATTATTAATCGAGATTTTTATTTACCCGATGAATGACGTAGTCGTACCCATACAAAACACCAATGAACGGAAATGAGGGCAATTATGAGCTACCCCACATGTATGATGACGTCAATCGTCATTAGTAATGAGGAAATCGACATGTAACGTCCAACGAAAATAGTCTACATGTAAAAGAAACGTCCCGATTTGGATAGGAAAAATGAAAACGTTTGATATGAAATGGAATTATCCTGAGAAGTGTTCAGTGATTCCCTACACTGTTCCTTTGTTAATGTAACTTCGGTCCTCTAATCCTTCTATCTTCCTTAATCGATAACAAATATTTGTATCAGTAGTTTCAAATCTCTGACTCAGCAATGCAACAACTTACGTCCAGTTAGGTAAATGTTCCCTCGTTGTTCCCTGATAAGGCCTACGTAAACTGACCCGTGGTTATTCTCGTGGACAGTTTAAAGGGAGGGAGTTTGTTCCTCCATACGGGATTAGTCAGCATAAAAACATATAACGTGTGAAAATGTGGGATCTTTGAACATCAAAGGCTACAGTGGACAATGGATCTCACCTCAACAATATTTCTAAGAAAGCTTGTCTTGAAATGGTACGATTTGTTTAAATATTGAACATGTTGCATGATAGAAACTTTAAAATTGTGAATGTTGTCATGAGCTTAATTAAGTAAGTAACACGCACGGCACGGCACGGCACGCACGCACGGCACGGCACGGCACGGCACGGCACGGCACGGCACGGCACGGCACGGCACGGCACGGCACGGCACGACACGACACGACACGACACGACAGGGAGCACAGTGCAAAGTACTTCAAGCAATCCCCCGGATTGGGTACTGCATTGTATAAAGACTCACCTCTTATATTACTAATGAAGAATGTTTTATTTGACACAGGTAGAAGAATACTCGGAGGCACTGGCAGATGTCATGATAAAAGGTGACGATGGAATCTATGTAGTTCCTGAGTTGTACGCAGTTCCAGCCGACAAAGTGAGTCCCGTCTAGTGTTCTGTTTGTGCAGAAATTTATAGACTTAAAACTCGTGTTGTCTGGTTTTGCTTGTTTGTAGTACTTCTGGGAGACTGGTGCTTCAAAGTACTTAAATATTACAAAGTAACTGATGCTATTTGGACCGTGTAACTTACATGGTCTGAGAAAAACAATTTTTAACATTTTAACATAACAAATGAAATTGATGCAACGTAGGCTTTAGGCTACAAGCTTTATGACAACGCAACTTTTGGCCGTCATCTTGCATTCTTATTTATTGATCCTGATGTCCAGTGTCTATTGCCCAGTACTGACGATGTGTACCTATATTATGGCTGGCCACAGGTACGAGAGGAATACAATGACCCAAAGAGTCAGGACCGAATCCCATGTGGCAAGATACCTCAGATGTGGGGACAGTCCCTCTTCGTCATCGGCCGACTGCTTAAGGAAGTACGCCACCTTTAATATCATCTCTGGTGGATAATTCTTGTAATAAATATAATCTCTTTATTTGATATAGTGCCAGGTCTGATTTTAAATCATTCATGATGTCTTATAGCACATGCAAAACAAATTCTGTTTTTAAAAGTTGCTAAATAAACACTTATTCTCTATAAATAATGTGCAAGCTACTTGATGTAAAATATTACATATATCTATGCATCTTGATTAAAGAATATGTAGGTACGCTAATCATATAGTAACATAAGAGAAGTTAATAAAAAAATTATAAGCAAATGACTTGGTGGATCCATATCTTGGTGATGTTGTGTGCACAATGTATGGGCCTGGAGCACACGTCATGCATTTGTATAAGGTCTTAATGGTTAAATGTTGCATGTGTCACTTGACTGATCTGTGCATGAGGAGAACTTTCCAGAAAACGTGCCCGTGACTTTACCCAGAATGCACCCTCTAGAGATTCGTCATGTTCTGTGTCGTAGGGCTTCCTGTCTCGAGGCGAACTCGATCCTCTGAACCGACGTCTCTCCGCCGAGCCTCGCCCGGACACTGTCGTACAGGGTGGGTTCTTCTGATTCGCTTTTGTCATAATATTAATGCTCTATACAAACAGATAAACATTGCCAGTTGTAAGTGACTTGTAACATTGTGGGCAAAGGTTGTGTATTTTTACAACTAACTGACGTGTTTTAAAAATTTTAGGTTGCCAGCAAAACTCGAAATGATATCTCAGATTGTATGTATAGCTTGAGGCTGACATGTAAAATATTGTTGAATGTTAATTACACTAATATCAGTGAAAATATGTTAAAAGGGTGTTGTTTTTACACAGGCCATGGTCCCCTTCTATTCCTTCATTTTATTCTTCTTTTTCATCGTCTTTTTTTTATCACTTGCACTACTTCATCAACAGTCTCTAATTCCTACTATCTTTTGCTGTTAGTCTCCAGTCCTCTGCCACCTTTTCCAAGTCTTTCTTCATACACTCCTCCCCCTGCGGTCTCAGTCTCCCCCACCTCATATTTAGTTCATTCACCTGAGGGTCCAGTGGACTAATGTCATCCCTCTGAGTCCATCATTCAATGTCCACTGTGTGCCGTGCACCATTAATTCCCACATGTCAGAAACGGTTCAGGATCTATTTTTCTAATTTGGTATAGACATGCATTAGGGCACTACCACTATGCACAGTAAATTTATATTTGAATCGTTCTAAAAGTACCCTATGGCTTTCAAGGGCCAAAAAACTCCTACGTTTTCAGTTTGCCTATTTTGTTTCTGAAAATGTTTGACTTTTTCTCAAATTGTGCGTTGTCATATCTAATCATAGAGACACAGGACATTTGTATTATTTGATTGAACATTTCTAAGGGCATCTCTAGACCTCCAACAAAAGATAAATGTTTACATTTGCCTGGTCCTGCGTAGCATGAAGTGTACTCCCAATTTGTAAGTAACAAACATATCATAGTTGAAAAACAACGCAAATGAAAATTGCATTAACAAATGAAAAAAGAAGCTGTTACACAAAGGCTTTTACGTCATCCTAAGTGTTAACACTGACAATTTGTTCGTCTTTCGTCCATACTGTTTTTCTTTGTTTAACGTGACTGATGGACTGAGACAGAAATGATAGAGTTCAGCATGTTTCTTAGTCAACAGTTCATTCGCATAACTGTTTGTACCTTTCAGAGATGTGCTTTTGTAGTAGATTTTTTCTTGTGGGTTGTGAATTTCACAGATGTTTCCTGTTGGGTTTTTACCCGAAAAAAATATTGTTACAATGAATGCGTATGTTTCAGTTGTGATGCTGGCCGAAGACTCGTCTATACAGGCGAAGTTGGCCAACTGTGACCTCAACTTCAAGGTTCAGACAATCGCCCAAGTCGCTCCAATTCAGCTTTACCCCGCCCGTGTACTCAGCCACCTCTTTTCCCATCTCGGTCAGTCTGTCTCATCAGCCCCTGTAAAAGGGTTAATTAGGGGGTTTGCCGTGTACAAAATGAAAAGAAATAAAAACAACAATTGCTTGAATCAGTAGTATAATACATGCTGCTATATAGCTCCATGTCCACAAAGCAAAAACAATTGAAAGGCCGCTGGCCTTATTTTTACCGCACTTTCTGGATGCCCAGTTGTGACGTCAGATAGGACCCATACTGGCATCTGGCGCACATTCCTTGCATTCAAAGCATGTTTACAAGGAAATTTTTTTGGTCAAAACGAGCATCACAATGAATTATTGTGCAATGTTACGATGTTCTACAAACACTGGTTATCATAGGGAACATACAGTTATCTTACGATTCCACACGGATTAAATTTTGTTGAAAAATTGAGGCCAGATATTTTATAGAGGCCTGTCTGAGCTTCGAGATAGCCACCGTCTTCTGCTCGTTTTGAAAGTAATTGTATCGATTGCAACCTCCGTGACATAAATTCACACCAGGACACATACATTGCAAACAGGTAGTATTTATTCAACGCCAGAAATAAACATTGTGTAAGCCATAAATACTTTTTAGTATGCCGATAATTTTATGTGAAGGAGGAGTTCTATATGTAACATAACTCTTTAAATCTGGGAGTGGAATCATGATTGTTACCGTGGCTCAATTAAATGGTAGATGCGTACATTAGATGCATTCCGTTTTATAATCGGAAGAAGACTGGTTCAAACCCAACACGATATCTTTTTGTCACTTTTATGTTTAACTTTTCACAAAATAATAATAATATTATAAATCGAAACATAAAGCAATGATGTAGATTATTGCCTGCATTTGTTTTATTTTGTAATAATTATTTATACGCCACAAAAATGAAAATATATTAATTGTATATAATTGTATATATTTCTAAATTGCATTTATCAAGACAAATCCCAATTTGTTTTCACGTGTAGTAACAATAATTTAAATTTAGAAATATACATCATCGTTATATACAATTATCATATTTTAATTTTTGTTACGAATAAATGATTGCTACTACAATAAAACAAGCTTTATGCATTGATTGAAAATGATTCGGTTTATAATTATTATTTAATGAAATCACGACCAAAAGTGTATAAAACATTAAGGGTTTCGTGTCAGGTTTGAATAGGTGTCCTTCCAATTGTAAAATTGAATGCACCCAACGAATGCATTTACCAACTGAGCCACGGAGACCAGCAGCATTTTAGTACTGGACTTAAAGTGTTGGGTTATATTTACAACTCCTCCTTCATACATCAGCATATAAGTGAATGGATTATATAAGATTTCTGTCTGAAGTCAAATGTCTGTAACGTATGTGTCCTTGTGTGGATTATCTTCCCTGTGTTGCAATCGATACAGTTACTCAGAAGACGAGCCAAAGATGGCAGCAAATCTGACGCTCAGTCAGCTCTCCGCGAAACGTCTGGCTTCAATTTTGTAAAAAAATTCGAAAAGGTTTTTGCAGCACCGCATGTTTTTCATAATTGTTATAATTTATGCAGCTTATAAAGTTGCACAAACTGATTTATGCAATAACCAAGACAAGTTCAATGTAATAGAGAATCGAAATTGGCCAAATGAATGACATTTATTAAATAAAATGCTTGGGAGTAACATTAAGATAAATATTTATTCCCTGTGATGACTAGTGTTTGTACATCGGAATATTGCACAGTAATTTATTATGATGCTCGTTACGAAATAACTCCTTGTAATCATGCGCTGAATACGTAGAAAGAGTCTGCCTGTCATCTGTGATGCCACAATACCACGCAATCACCTTGCCAATTAACTTTCAACTTTCTACGGGAATCACTATACTGATGGGTTTAAAACCGAATTTATACTACAAATGTATTTTTTTTAAATGTCAAATGTTACATACATACTTAACCTTTACGTATACATAGAAAACACATTTTAGGTAAAGCCTTGTTTCTATTCTTTTTAAGCAAACCAATCCAAATGTTTAATGATTTATTATGTGGTTTACCTGAAATGGAAAAAACTCATGTTTTCTTATAGCTGTTACACAAGTATTAATTAATATTGAAGTGTCAAAAAGATAATTAATACTTCAGATGCTACAGATGCATAAAACTTTTCAAGTCGGACATATTTCAGCCATTAAAACTTTGAAACGTTTTTTTGGCAGCACTGCACATTTTTCGCAGTTGTTGTAATTTATGTAACTTATAAAGTTGCACAAAATGATTTATGCAATAAACAAGACAAGTTCAATGTAGTCGAGAATCGAAATTGGCCAAATGAATGACATTAAATAAAATGCTTGGGAGTAACACTAAGAGGACTGCAACTCTGAAAACCCTTGCACAGTGTCGCCCTCTGGTTTCTCCGAGCCAAACGTCACGATGAACCTTCTACGTATAGATCTAATACATATAAGCATAAATCAAATACCGATGGAAAAACAGGAAGCCTGTCAACACATCGAAACCCCATGAACACTCGCTAAATAGAAGATCAGCTCCCATGTTCATCTAAATGTAAAGAAAGTGGGGCCATGTTCATCTAAATGTAAAGAAAGTGGGACCATGTTCATCTAAATGTAAAGATAGTGGGGCCATGTTCATCTAAATGTAAAGAAAGTGGGGCCATGTTCATCTAAATGTAAAGAAAGTGGGACCATGTTCATCTAAATGTAAAGAAAGTGGGGCCATGTTCATCTAAATGTAAAGAAAGTGGGGCCATGTTCATCTAAATGTAAAGAAAGTGGGGCCATGTTCATCGAAATGTAAAGAAAGTGGGGCCATGTTCATCTAAATGTAAAGAAAGTGGGTCCATGTTCATCTAAATGTAAAGAAAGTGGGACCATGTTCATCTAAATGTAAAGAAAGTGGGACCATGTTCATCTAAATGTAAAGAAAGTGGGGCCATGTTCATCGAAATGTAAAGAAAGTGGGGCCATGTTCATCGAAATGTAAAGAAAGTGGGGCCATGTTCATCTAAATGTAAAGAAAGTGGGACCATGTTCATCTAAATGTAAAGAAAGTGGGACCATGTTCATCTAAATGTAAAGACGGTGGGGCCATGTTCATCTAAATGTAAAGAAAGTGGGACCATGTTCATCTAAATGTAAAGAAAGTGGGGCCATGTTCATCTAAATTTAAAGACGGTGGGGCCATGTTCATCTAAATGTAAAGAAAGTGGGACCATGTTCATCTAAATGTAAAGAAAGTGGGACCATGTTCATCTAAATTTAAAGACGGTGGGGCCATGTTCATCTAAATGTAACGAAAGTGGGACCATGTTCATCTAAATGTAAAGAAAGTGGGACCATGTTCATCTAATGTAAAGAAAGTGGGGCCATGTTCATCTAAATGTAAAGACGGTGGGGTCATGTTCATCTAAATGTAAAGAAAGTGGGACCATGTTCATCTAAATGTAAAGAAAGTGGGACCATATTCATCTAAATGTAAAGAAAGTGGGACCATGTTCATCTAAATGTAAAGAAAGTGGGACCATGTTCATCTAAATGTAAAGACGGTGGGGCCATGTTCATCTAAATGTAAAGAAAGTGGGACCATGTTCATCTAAATGTAAAGACGGTGGGGCCATGTTCATCTAAATGTAAAGACGGTGGGGCCATGTTCATCTAAATGTAAAGACGGTGGGGCCATGTTCATCTAAATGTAAAGAAAGTGGGACCATGTTCATCTAAATGTAAAGACGGTGGGGCCATGTTCATCTAAATGTAAAGAAAGTGGGACCATGTTCATCTAAATGTAAAGACGGTGGGGCCATGTTCATCTAAATGTAAAGAAAGTGGGACCATGTTCATCTAAATGTAAAGAAAGTGGGGCCATGTTCATCTAAATGTAAAGACGGTGGGGCCATGTTCATCTAAATGTAAAGAAAGTGGGGCCATGTTCATCTAAATGTAAAGAAAGTGGGACCATGTTCATTTAAATGTAAAGACGGTGGGGCCATTTTCATCTAAATGTAAAGAAAATGGGGCCATGTTCATCTAAATGTAAAGAAAGTGGGGCCATGTTCATCGAAATGTAAAGAAAGTGGGGAAAGTGTTACAACATGTTTCAACTTCCTAGTCCCCCAACAGTGTACAATAAGGTTTTCCTATTCGTTCAAAGAAGGAAGACAGGTGGGGAGGATGGTGGATTTAAAATGATGTATAACTGAAAATTCTGAGTACCACTGCAGACAGCTGTACGGCAGTTGGTAGACGACATTTCTTGCCTCTGTCTTAAGCTGGTTCTGTGATTGGTTGGTGTGATATGCATAGTGATGTGTTTTGTTGAAGTAGTTTATGATTTGATCAGGCACATGAGCCAGAGCCTATTGAAGACCTGCCTTGACAGTTTCATGTATATCGTGTAAAACATTCCAAGCTAATTAATGGATGCTTTGTTTAAGTAACTTTGGACAAAAAGTACATGTCACCGCTACGCTAGTTAAATATCAGGTACAAACCCTTAAACCGTTGGAACACTTTACACATTGGGAAAGCACGCACACATACAAGCATGCACGCACGCCCGCACGCACGCACGCACGCACGCACGCACGCACGCACGCACGCACACAGACACACACAGACACACACAGACACACACAGACACACACAGACACACACAGACACACACAGACACACACAGACACACACAGACACAGACACAGACACAGACACAGACACAGACACAGACACAGACACAGACACAGACACAGACACAGACACAGACACACACACACACACACACACACACACACACACACACACACACACACACACACACACACACACACACCCCAACACACACACACACACACACACACACACACACACACACACACACACACACACACACACACACACACACACACACACACACACACACACACACACACACACACACCATAGGTTGATTATTGGTAGACTATTACACTGTATTAACAGCAAACAGTTCTGCCTGTACATATAAACATGGTGTTGATGAATCTTGTGCCTGATGTTCTAGGGCAATGCAAGAAGCTGGGCCTGTCGGGCCGACCCTCGGATGTTGTTGGAGTGTTGGCGACCAGTAAGATCTACATGCTTGGCAACAGAACAATTGCTTTCTTCCCACAGGTAAACACACACCTCCAACCTGTCATATCTCTGTCTTAGACCTCACACGTTGTAAGGCAGATAACTATCTACTGTTACACCAGTCACCTGTCATGTCTTGGTACTGTGTTACAGCATTTGTTCTTATACTTATAGATACCAGAGTCTACCATTTAGTGTACTCATGTAGGTAGATATTTTATTTATTTCAGATCTTTGGAGACCTAAGACCTAAATGATCGCTGTCGTGTCATAACAAATACCTACATATATGTCCTGTCATGTCATAACAAATACCTACATATATGTCCTGTCATATCATAACAAATACCTACGTATATACATAACCAGTATAACCATGATCACTTGCTGGATAAAACGAGTCACATTTTAGTATTAAAATAATTATAATAATTGAAACTGGACAGCAAGTCGAAGTCGGTGTGTGTCTGCTTGTGGTCACACAATGAAACAGACGTCCAGCCACCTTCAGCCACTAGTTCACATTGGTTAATTTTGCTGTTGATTTTGTGTCTTCAGTTTGTCGACCAGACACAGTTCTATCTGCCCCTCGACATTGCCCTGCTGCTGGACATGTTCAAGACAGACATCCAGTACCTGGGCAAGTGGAAGATGCTGGGCCGCCCCATCATCATCCTCCCCATCAGAGCCTCCATGTTAGGTATGTCAGCACGGCGTGATGCTTCCACACCACCTTCTTGTGCCAACTTCGTTTGGCTTGAATAGTGACACTAATAACACATGTCTTGTTTATTTGTTTAACTGTTCCGAGTCATTATAGATATTGACAAAAATACAGCGATTGCTATAATTACAAAGAATGTTTGCATGTTCAGGTGTATTTGAATAAATGTAAACAAACAACTTCTGATTGACCTGCATATGAAATATTAAAAAAATATGTTTGTGTTAGAAAGATGTTTAAAAGGCAGCCACTAAGCAAAATCACATCAGATTTTCAATTGACTAGAAAATAGCCAAGTGTTGTGCTTGTGTCATCATTTGACAGTCCTACCTACTCTGCTACAAGCTCTGTCCTGTCTTCAATGTTGTTTGTAGATATGTCTCTCTCCCTCCATCCTGCGCTCCTGTCAACCATCCAGAAACTTCAGACAGGTTACATCAGCGCAACAAGGTAGGCCAATGTGCAGGGGAGGGACTTATTTTACCTATTTACTTACTTACATGAAGGGCATTTGCTCACTGGGAACACAGGCCATCGACTACGGTTCTCTGTTCCCGTCAGTGTGCTGTTGTTTCCCTGTTTTTCTTCTGTCACTGCACGACATCATACTGTCACTCTCCCAGGTTCAGTTGAGTTCTTTTGGTCGATGGTTTCATAACAGTGTGTTTTTAACAGGGAAATAGTTGTTAACCCTTTGCTTAACACTCCTCCTTTTGCATCCCACCCGGAGATTTCCTGTCCCATAATACACAATCAGTGGTGGTGATATTGTTACAAACCAGTGAAGTTTTATTTTGTACGATTTTCGGGTCTGAAATCAGGCTTGTCATTCAGTGTGGACACCTGGTGGGATATTCTGTGTCAAGACCTCTTTTCAGCATGACTTGACATGCAGAGGCATGCAGACCCAAGATTCAGGTCATGTGACCGCAGTCACATGACTGGCGAAGTAGCTGGCCCAGACCACGTCCGTCAGTGAAACATCCCAGTCTCGCATCCTGTTCTCAGGCTGTCACAGCTGGCCCCAAAGAGATCTGTTTCCACTGTCCCATTTTGCCATAATCAATTTGATGCATTTATTACAGAGTTGTCATGTTGTTCTGTCATAAATTCTGTGTTGATTTGATGGCCGTGACTATGATTTATTCCATGGTAGGGTTCATCTCGGGGATTTGGGCGACTTCATGAACACGTCATGTATCACCAACCTTACGTTTCTTACAGAGTCTGAGGACGCACCCGATTGTGAGTAGCTGTCTTATAGTAGTAATAACAATAATAATATAGTTTATCAAATTTAATGGATCTTCAGTTAAACAATACAGACTATACATATATACACACATACCTGTGGGTATAGCAATTATAAAGTCATTTGAAAGGAATGCACAAAATGTTAAACAGCTTGAGGTTGCTAACTATATGTAATAGGAAATCAGATTACAGGTAACTGGATGAACATCGCACACATCTCAAATGTCTACAAATAAAAGGAAAATCAATCCTACCGGTACTCCTATTTCGTACTATCATGTATTTGTGGTTATTACAACGTAAATAAATTCAGTTTCAAGAATAAATACAAACCATACATATCCAGTAACTAGCAAAAGAACACATACACTCAGACACAGAAGATAGTTTCTCGTTATACAATTTATATGGTGGATTATGGACAATTTAAGAGGCTTTTTGAGTTAACAGAAGTTATTAAATGTCACCTGTTCTCGCAACCTGAGGACAGTTTGAGAAATATGCATAACATTACAAGGGATCGACTTACATCTGTCTGATATACGGAACAAACCCTGAAGCAAGCCAGAAAGCCAAGAACACATAAACAATGAAGAATTAAAAAAATATGAAGATTAATATCTGAAAGTTTGGTACATGAAAATCAATGAACATCCTTTGACGTGTGGCACAACCCCAACTGAAAAATTAAACTTTAATATTATGCGATGTCACTGGCGTCATGTTAGTTTAGAATGGGAATGGCGAATTTAGTGTCTCCACCTGGTGGATGTTACCTTAAACAGCAACACTACACCAGTGCCACCTGGTGCCACCATTTTGTCTTGTCAAAGAAACATGTTTAAGAATATCACTATACCGCATGCTTAGTGGAATGAGTACGCTGTTTGTTGGCATTGTTATAGTACTGGACATGATCAAGAACATGGACTCGATGTTGATGTCGAGCAACACAAATCGGCCACGTCTGCTGAGTGGAGGCAGTCTTTACCCCCGCCGGCCATCCCTCACCTCGACTCACATACGCAGGAAGAGCTCGTCGGCACTTCGGGGAATAATTCGCCGGGCGTGCTCCATCCACATAGATGCTGGGGAGATGCCAGGTGAGTGACACACTCTACGTCACCACAATGTCTGTGGTGAGTGACACACTCCTACGTCACCACAATGTCTGTGGTGAGTGACACACTCCTACGTCACCACAATGTCTGTGGTGAGTGACACACTCCTACGTCACCACAATGTCTGTGGTGAGTGACACACTCCTACGTCACCACAATGTCTGTGGTGAGTGACACACTCCTACGTCACCACAATGTCTGTGGTGAGTGACACACTCCTACGTCACCACAATGTCTGTGGTGAGTGACACACTCCTACGTCACCAAATGTCTGTGGTGAGTGACACATCCTACGTCACCACAATGTCTGTGGTGAGTGACACACTCCTACGTCACCACAATGTCTGTGGTGAGTGACACACTCCTACGTCACCACAATGTCTGTGGTGAGTGACACACTCCTACGTCACCACAATGTCTGTGGTGAGTGACACACTCCTACGTCACCACAATGTCTGTGGTGAGTGACACACTCCTACGTCACCACAATGTCTGTGGTGAGTGACACACTCCTACGTCACCAAAGTCTGTGGTGACACATCTCGTCACCACAATGTCTGTGGTGAGTGACACACTCCTACGTCACCATAATGTCTGTGGTGAGTGACACACTCCTACGTCACCACAATGTCTGTGGTGAGTGACACTACGTCACCATAATGTAGTGGTGAGGACACATCCTACGTCACCAAATGTTTGGGTGAGCACATCCTACGTCACCACAATGTCTGTGGTGAGTGACACACTCCTACGTCACCACAATGTCTGTGGTGAGTGACACACTCCTACGTCACCACAATGTCTGTGGTGAGTGACACACTCCTACGTCACCACAATGTCTGTGGTGAGTGACACACTCCTATGTCACCACAATGTCTGTGGTGAGTGACACACTCCTACATCACCACAATGTCTGTGGTGAGTGACACACTCCTATGTCACCACAATGTCTGTGGTGAGTGACACACTCCTACGTCACAACAATGCCTGTGGTGGCAAGTAGAATACGTCAGTCACTGATTAAAATGTAAAATGCTTTCAGCAATACTGGACGGAAAAATACTGCACAATATGAGAAGTTTCCATTAATTTTATTTTATTCCATACGACACTATGTAAGAACTTTACATTAATTTTATTAAGTACTGCACAATATTAGAAGTTCCCATTACTTTTATTCAGTACCTCACTGTATAGGAACTTTGCATTTTGTTTAGATTTTCTCTTCATAGCAGGTGGTTGTTGTTGTTGTCACAGTTGTTGTCATTGTTGTTGTTGTGTACTAAATGGTTAGTCATGACTGTCAGTATGTCCCTATTTGTACTTAGCGTTCAAGTTCTTGGAGCCTCCCCATAATTAGTACTTTAAAAGTCAACAATTTTTCAGATTGAAAGTCTTATTTACTATGTAATAGTGCTATGTCACCACCGTATGTACATGAAAGTACCATTGTTGTAATGTTTGCAAACTTTTATTTTCAATTACTGTTGTTATACCCTTCCTTTCATACCCCCTCCCCTGTATGACTAGATAAACACTGATAGTTGTCAATGACACCTGACCTTGTGGGCAAAGATGCTATTTGGTTTTACTTATAAACTAATTGAAAGTTAATTAACTGAGAGGAAATATGTCTAAACAATTTTGTTTTATATAATGTTTAAACATCATCTGCAGGAACAGAAATGATCACTAAATGAGTCATGGGACAGCTGGGAAATAATGCCATTTTGAGTAAATGTTGTATTTTGACAGAATTAATAATTTTACCATTTGACTACCGGGTACTCGTCAGAGCTCCATTATCTCAAAAGTTGTCATTGTTGTTGCATTGTGTACCATATAGCATCATCATGTTGTGATGTAAACATTAATGGACGTATCACAACATTAGTGGACGTATCACAACATTAGTGGACATATCACAACATTAGTGGACATATCACAACATTAGTGGACATATCACAACATTAGTGGACATATCACAACATTAGTGGACATATCACAACATTAGTGGACATATCACAACATTAGTGGACATATCACAACATTAGTGGACATATCACAACATTAGTGGACGTATCACAACATTAGTGGACATATCACAACATTAGTGGACGTATCACAACATTAGTGGACATATCACAACATTAGTGGACATATCACAACATTAGTGGACGTATCACAACATTAGTGGACGTATCACAACATTAGTGGACGTATCACAACATTAGTGGACATATCACAACATTAGTGGACATATCACGTGATGTACACATTTGTTTTGTTAATACCCTGACCCTGCCGTGTAAATCATCTCCTTCCTAGGCACTTTCAACCAAATATAAAATATGGTTAATTTAAAAATAACTGGGTGATTAACATGTTAAAAACGATAAACACTATGTAACACATTTGGGTGGTTAACATGTTACAATAGATAATATTATGTAACATGATCGTAAGGTAAAAACAAATGGACTGTGCCCCATATGTGAAGTGATACACTCAGTGCCATGTGGAGCCCAATAAATAGGGCATCAGACCCTTAATCTAGACATTGGACCCTTATTCCACAGAACCCGGGTTTGAATCCTGTGCTGGTATTTTTAAACCTGGGCAAATTTGTTGAGTTCACTAGGCTCTAGTTCACTCAGGTGTGTGAATGAGTACCTGGCTATAGACAATGGCAGATAGTTGTGTACAAATCATCGTTGCATGTTAATTACAGTATAGCTGAATGCTTCCCAGAGAAACCGAGATGGCATACTTAGTGGACATATCACACAATGCACATATTTGTTTTGTTGATAACTGAACCTGAACGGACAGTTTCGAAAGCAGCAGAAATCGAAATCGCTTTCAGTTGAACAGAGCTGTGAAGAAGTGAAGTGTAGAATGTTTTGAGCAGTCAATGAAAGGACATTGCGCTATAGAAAGTTACCGTTTGTCCAAGAAATTAATTAAAAAAAAGTGTCACCTGTGTGACAACTGTGCGTATTGATGTGAAACGTTTGTGTACCTGTTAGGATCGTCAAGCGGTAGTAGTTCGTTAGCAGGTGAGTGGCCAGGTGTTGTCACTGGTGCCTTGTAAGGTGTGCACGCAAAGGCATGGCTGATGCGTATGTTTTATGCTGCTTTGCGTTCCCACACTGACCGTAATTCACGCAGCATGCGCCTCATAAGAAACATAGTTACCATGTTTATAAGAAGACATTTTGTCGCCAATCTATTTGTCACGTTTACGCTTAAATAAAATTAATGGTTATATTTGCGAATATAGCTTTAAATAAGGTACATATATTTACACATTTATTTGGAATTATTTATAACAGTGTTTTAATACGAGTTGTGAATAGTTTTTATTTTGAAAATTAGTTCTAATAATTCGTTTTTAATAACTTTATATTCATGAGTGAACTATTCAACAACTCATGTAGAAATGAGACATTATAATTAGATACGGGTGCTACATATATTCCTATATTATTAAATTTTATCATGCATCACAACTTCTCAATATTGTTATTATTATTATATTTGGAATTTCTGGAAATACACTGAGCTGGGTGGAAAAGCTGCTTCATCACGTGCACGCTTCAGAAGCAAGGAGGATGTTAGCATCTGTTGTTGCCACATGTCACCCTCACCAGCTTACACAGCACATGGGAAATAGGGGGGCTAATTGTTTTTGACGTCTGGTCACACCCGCTTGTCACGCTTAAAGTTAATGCAACGTTACCTTTCAGAATTGCATTCTGAGATTCACCAAACTTTCCTGTGAATCATTATACAACCATGTACATCATTTACTTGTTTAAAATAATACACTTTATGATCAGAATACTCTGTTTAAAGATAACATTGTGCACAAAAGGTGATAAATTATATCTGCGTGCCATATAACCATTTGCTAAATGCAAAAACATCATGTTTCGAGTAACGTAAAATGTCAGTATGCGCATACACTTTCTTACACACACACTCACATATATATATATATATAAACACACAATTTATATATATATATATATATATATATATATATAATATTATATATATAATAATATACATATATATATATATATATATATATATATATATATATATATATATATATATATATAATAAATGGTACCAGGTAGTTATCTCAGAATGTAAGTAGAAGGTGTGAAGTCTTAAGTTTGCAGAGTATAGAAAAAGTATACCAGAGGTAGCATTTCCTAATGGTTGAAACCAACATCCATTTTTTTACATGATACTGTCATGGCAACTGAGTAGTGTGATACTGTTGTACAGCTGTTCTGTATTTTATTCAGACCACGTAGAAGTGTTCATATGAAGCAACGTGAATCTTTTAATAAACAGGACGTGCAAATATGGCAGTGACAATTCCTGCTAATCCACGAATGTTGTATGTTCAGAGACGCCGATATCTGTTTGGTGCCCATAGAACATTTCATGATATTCTAATTGGATTACACATGTGGTATCAATTGCAAACTGTTTAAAAAGTAAATGTTGTTACAATTTCGGTGAATTTTAAAATTTAAATGCACCTGGTAAAGTTGTATTTTGTAGTTTGTATGTCAAATAATTTAAAAAGATGACATGGTTGAATGTCACTAAAGACTATTTATTAACATTTGTATTTTTATGTCACTAAAGACAATTGATAAAGATTTTATTTTTATTAAATACATAATAGTTATGATCAAATATATATATATATATATATATATATATATATATATATATATTCACACAGGGTGTATATATAAATTATATGTATATATGTAATAATAATTTACCACCATGAAGAATGTTCAGTAAATTCATTCCAGTATATCTCAGATGTTTATATTTTGTGAAAGCAGTAAGTGACATGAATGATTCCATGACACGTACCAGTGGCTTAGTCTCATCTGAGTTCACCCTCCACAGGTCACCTTCAACAGATGTCACTATTTATGTCTTAGATGTTGGCCGCCTCTCCCCCGTTTCACCCCTATCACCGGGGATACAATTTCCCGCACCACCAGGTAGGTTACGTGGGCACTGTCCCTACCCCTTCACGCCCCACCCTAGAACGCATGGCACCCTGACAATCTCACACGGGAGGTGTAGTTTCACACACTCTGCTTACACATCTTTGCTTTGTTTTCCTTCGTAGTCCTAATAGTAGCTTCTAACTTTAACTGCACGAGCATGTGTGGATATGTGTATGCATTGTGTGTCAGTGTTACTTTTTGGGCTGTGTACAATGCAACGGAATACTGTATATACAGGTTTGAAACCAGTTTAGAAAAATGGTGTTCAATACGGCATGTTACATCACTAATGGATGATATTGAAATCGTCCGTAACCATGTCAATGTCATGAAAAAATTGAATGAAAAGATGACATTCTATACATTGTGCCAATGTGGTCTTATCTTCCATTTGAAAAACACGTCCAGGAGAGCAAGTGACCTGAGTCGATCAGTAGTGTCGTCCCACCAAGCCACAATTACATAACCATATTATGTTTCCTGCAAATAACATGCAGATTGCTGCTAGAATTAATGACAACACATATTCTACATTACAAGGACGTCCTTCTGCCCTCGTCCAGAAGGTTCACAACTATCACATCTAAAACAAATAGGAAGCGTGATTCATTCATTCCAATGTCTGTACGACTTCTCAACAACAAACACCTCTGACGTCTCCGTGAACACCTCAGTCATTATGTTGTATTTGTTTATTTTATTTGTTATTTGTGAAAGGACGACCACAATTATAACTATAATTTACAATTATATTATAGAATAGTCTTATTTTATTATGGTTAATGTTGACATACTGTTTTAATAATGAATTTTTATTTATTTTTTATACTTTTCTACTCCTGTATTTTATATTTTTTGACGAACACTGCAAAATGAATTTCCCGGTCTGGGTCAATAAAGTTTTCTTGTATTGTATTGCATAGAAAGAACTTTACAGCGTACTGTACACAGTATTACATATACGTTATATACTGTATAGTGCATACAGCACAAAGGCCAACAGCACATAGCTCTAGTGAATAAGTTATGCGGTTCCTCCCCAGTGATTTGTGGCCGTTTTGTCTCGGATGACAAACTTTCACAGGTTCATCAATAACTCCCAGAAAGAAACGTAGTGTTTTGTTTTGTCAGAGTTCCTGTGTGTAAAAGATTCTTACTGGTTAAGGGTTCATTCTTGATGCTGAATTATTCATTGCAATGCAAATTTTGTTTTGTACAATTGTTCACACTTAGCTACTGTTCTCAATAGTGAACTTTGGTGTGAGTAGCTTTGAAAAGTTGCATTGAATGGGTGCAATGTTGCAAACAACTTGAAATCTTTCACGTTTGTGTGCATGTGTGCGTGCGTGCATGCATGCGTGTGTGCGTCCGTGCGTCACTGCACATTATTGGTACCTTGGTATTATTAATATAGTATGCAGCTACTAATGCCATAATTTTATAATATTTTGTGGGTTAGTCTTGGTTGCTATGTGGCTATGGTTTAGCACACTGCTTGTGGTTGTGGTTGCCAGTATTGGTTTGGGATAGCTATCGTTGTATCGGTCCGTTGAAATTGTTCAGGATATGTGTAGCTATGATTGCTCATATTGCTTTTTAGTCACGATAGCTATAACTTTGTAGGCTGCTCATTCGGAATACTTATGCTAGCTTACATTGCTTGTGGTTCAAGGTAGCTATGGCTTCTAGGTGCTTATGTTTATTCAGGATTCTGTGGTGACATATATTACTTGTGGTTCATGATATATGGTTGCAGAGTATGACACATTCACCAGTGTCACCATGTCATGGCATGCACGTGGTACGAATGACTTGACTACTGCAAGGTGGCGCCACTAGTAGTATTACTATGTCTATTACATCTAGCATGCGTTCCTTCAGGACAAGTCATGTTTTCATGCATGTTTCATTAATGGAAAACAGGTACCAATATGTGCTTCTTTGGATAGTGTGATTCTGTCAGGATATATCCTGTGTATGAATTGGACTTACAACGTAAGTATCAGGCATCAAGTATCGAACAGAATTCTGGTATTGATCGATATCAGAGAAATCTGGTAGTTGTTGTCAGCAGTTGTGACTATTTAAATCTTAGATCATAGGTGTATGTCCCCAGTGTCACCTGGAAATGTATTTCTCTCTCCAAAGACAGGTAGGTTGGTGTGGAAATGTCAACAAGAAAATCGTTTTACTAAATAATTTACCACCATGAAGAATGTTCAGTAAATTCATTCCAGTATATCTCAGATGTTTATATTTTGTGAAAGCAGTAAGTGACATGAATGATTCCATGACACGTACCAGTGGCTTAGTGTCATCTGAGTTCACCCTCCACAGGTCACCTTCAACAGATGTCACTATTTATGTCTTAGATGTTGGCCGCCTCTCCCCCGTTTCACCCCTATCACCGGGGATACAATTTCCCTCACCACCAGGTAGGTTACGTGGGCACTGTCCCTACCCCTTCACGCCCCACCCTAGAACGCATGGCACCCTGACAATCTCACGCGAAGGTCTAGTTTCTACTTACTATTGCTTACACATCTCTGCCGTATTAAATTTTATTGCGTAGTCATAATTGTAATTTCTAACTATGACTGTAGTGCTTTTATTTTATCAGGATTCCCATGTGTAAACGATTCTTACTAGTTAATGGCTCATTCATGATGCTAAATTATTCACTGCAATGCAAAGCTCGTTTTGTATAATTGTTCACTGAGCTACTGCTACTGCTTTCAGTAGAGCAGTAGGTGGCTTCGAACAGTTGCACTGCTTGGGCGTAATGTTGTAAAAACCCTGACATTAATTAATCTTTCACAATTATCCAGTGCGTGTGTGTGTGTGTGTGTGCATGCGTGCGTGCGTGCGTGCGTGCGTGCGTGCGTGTGTCTGTGTGTGTGTGTGTGTGTGTGTGTTTGTGTGTGTTTGTGTTTATGTGTGTGTCTGCATATTACTGTGACCCGCTAGTATTAATAATGTCACATTATGCAGCAGACACCTGCTAACACCATCATTTTATGATATTTATTTGGTAGATCTTGGTTGCTGTGTAGTTGTGGTTTAACATACTGCTTGTGGTCATGGATACAGGGATTGCTTCAGGATAGTTATGATCGTGTAGGTGGCTTGAAATTGTTCGTTCAGGATAACGACGACTGCTCACATGGCTTGTGGGTGAAGGAAAGTATGATTTTATAGGCTGCTTGTTAAAAATAGTTATGCTAGCATACGTTGCTTGTGGTTCAAGGGAGTTATGGTTTCTAGGTGCTTATGGTTTTTCAGGATTCTATGGTTACATATATTATTGAGGTTCAGGATATATATGGTTGTACAGTTATCAATCGATTTCAAAGCAACTTTATGTGTTATTACTAGGTTTTTTACAATTGCCTGTAGTGTTTGAACTTTAAACTATAGATACATTTAAAATAATAAATAATTGGAATTAAACAATTTCATATGTGATTTGGTGACTAAAAAAAGAAATTACTTCTCAAGAAACTTTTTTGTTTTCTTCTGTATATATCGACTGTTTCTTTTATATACAGAAGAAAATAAAAAAGTTTCTTGAGAGGTAATTTCTTTTTATTTAACATGAACCAAGAAACCGGATCTTTACATTCAAAGATTTGGTAACTGCGTATTAATTTCATTAGCATGAATATATGAATTAGTGTGCCAATGTCATTGTTGATGGACAAGTTGAAAACTGAACTTTGTATGACTATACCGTGGTATACACAATACACATGGAGTGCCAGAGTTTGACAAATTTATTGCAACGATTATCTCAAAAGTGCCACCAGCAGCGCATATGAGACATGTGTTTGACACCTTCATAAGTCTCACTGATGTAAGCCGTGACAAGAACTCATCAGTTTGCAGCTAAAGTCTGACTTAACTACGGCACCCTGGAGCCACTAACAACACTACTACCTTGCTATTGCATCTGGCAGGTGTTCATTCATCACAAATCATCTTTTCATGCATGTTTCACTAATAGAAAAAGGGCACCAGTAGGTGCTTCAAGCACCAGGCATCAAGCATCAAACACAACTCTGGTATCGACTGATACCAGAGAATCAGTTGTAGTTTTCCTTCAGCAGCAGTTGTGACTATTTTATTCACAGATTATAGGTCTGGGTCCCCAGTGTCACCTGGAAATGTATTTCTATCTCCAAAGACAGGTAGGTTGGTGTGGGGTTCTGCATCCCACCCAAAAAACTGCTGGTTGCTTGTGGGTGCACAAGAACATTATGGCTGTGTAGGTTGCTTGTGGGTGCACAAGAACATTATGGCTGTGTTGGTTGCTTGTGGGTGCACAAGAACAATGACTGTGTTGGTTGCTTGTGGGTGCACAAGAACATTATGGCTGTGTTGGTTGCTTGTGGGTGCACAAGAACATTATGACTGTGTAGGTTGCTTGTGGGTGCACAAGAACATTATGACTGTGTTGGTTGCTTGTGGGTGCACAAGAACATTATGGCTGTGTAGGTTGCTTGTGGGTGCACAAGAACATTATGACTGTGTAGGTTGCTTGTGGGTGCACAAGAACATTATGACTGTGTTGGTTGCTTGTGGGTGCACAAGAACATTATGACTGTGTTGGTTGCTTGTGGGTGCACAAGAACATTATGACTGTGTTGGTTGCTTGTGGGTGCACAAGAACATTATGACTGTGTAGGTTGCTTGTGGGTGCACAAGAACATTATGACTGTGTAGGTTGCTTGTGGGTGCACAAGAACATTATGACTGTGTGGTTGCTTGTGGGTGCACAAGAACATTATGACTGTGTTGGTTGCTTGTGGGTGCACAAGAACATTATGACTGTGTTGGTTGCTTGTGGGTGCACAAGAACATTATGACTGTGTTTGGTTGCTTGTGGGTGCACAAGAACATTATGACTGTGTAGGTTGCTTGTGGGTGCACAAGAACATTATGACTGTGTTGGTTGCTTGTGGGTGCACAAGAACATTATGATTGTATGTAGGTTGCTTGTGGGTGCACAAGAACATTATGACTGTGTAGGTTGCTTGTGGGTGCACAAGAACATTATGACTGTGTAGGTTGCTTGTGGGTGCACAAGAACATTATGACTGTGTAGGTTGCTTGTGGGTGCACAAGAACATTATGACTGTGTAGGTTGCTTGTGGGTGCACAAGAACATTATGACTGTTGGTTGCTTGTGGGTGCACAAGAACATTATGACTGTGTAGGTTGCTTGTGGGTGCACAAGAACATTATGGCTGTGTTGGTTGCTTGTGGGTGCACAAGAACATTATGACTGTGTAGGTTGCTTGTGGGTGCACAAGAACATTATGGCTGTGTTGGTTGCTTGTGGGTGCACAAGAACATTATGACTGTGTAGGTTGCTTGTGGGTGCACAAGAACATTATGACTGTGTTGGTTGCTTGTGGGTGCACAAGAACATTATGACTGTGTAGGTTGCTTGTGGGTGCACAAGAACATTATGACTGTGTAGGTTGCTTGTGGGTGCACAAGAACATTATGACTGTGTAGGTTGCTTGTGGGTGCACAAGAACATTATGACTGTGTAGGTTGCTTGTGGGTGCACAAGAACATTATGACTGTGTAGGTTGCTTGTGGGTGCACAAGAACATTATGACTGTGTAGGTTGCTTGTGGGTGCACAAGAACATTATGACTGTGTAGGTTGCTTGTGGGTGCACAAGAACATTATGACTGTGTGGTTGCTTGTGGGTGCACAAGAACATTATGACTGTGTAGGTTGCTTGTGGGTGCACAAGAACATTATGACTGTGTAGGTTGCTTGTGGGTGCACAAGAACATTATGACTGTGTTGGTTGCTTGTGGGTGCACAAGAACATTATGACTGTGTAGGTTGCTTGTGGGTGCACAAGAACATTATGACTGTGTGGTTGCTTGTGGGTGCACAAGAACATTATGACTGTGTAGGTTGCTTGTGGGTGCACAAGAACATTATGACTGTGTAGGTTGCTTGTGGGTGCACAAGAACATTATGACTGTGTTGGTTGCTTGTGGGTGCACAAGAACATTATGACTGTGTAGGTTGCTTGTGGGTGCACAAGAACATTATGACTGTGTTGGTTGCTTGTGGGTGCACAAGAACATTATGACTGTGTAGGTTGCTTGTGGGTGCACAAGAACATTATGACTGTGTTGGTTGCTTGTGGGTGCACAAGAACATTCTGACTGTGTAGGTTGCTTGTGGGTGCACAAGAACATTATGACTGTGTAGGTTGCTTGTGGGTGCACAAGAACATTATGACTGTGTAGGTTGCTTGTGGGTGCACAAGAACATTATGACTGTGTAGGTTGCTTGTGGGTGCACAAGAACATTATGACTGTGTAGGTTGCTTGTGGGTGCACAAGAACATTATGACTGTGTAGGTTGCTTGTGGGTGCACAAGAACATTATGACTGTGTAGGTTGCTTGTGGGTGCACAAGAACATTATGACTGTGTAGGTTGCTTGTGGGTGCACAAGAACATTATGACTGTGTTGGTTGCTTGTGGGTGCACAAGAACATTATGACTGTGTAGGTTGCTTGTGGGTGCACAAGAACATTATGACTGTGTTGGTTGCTTGTGGGTGCACAAGAACATTATGACTGTGTAGGTTGCTTGTGGGTGCACAAGAACATTATGACTGTGTAGGTTGCTTGTGGGTGCACAAGAACATTATGACTGTGTTGGTTGCTTGTGGGTGCACAAGAACATTATGACTGTGTAGGTTGCTTGTGGGTGCACAAGAACATTATGACTGTGTTGGTTGCTTTTGGGTGCACAAGAACATTATGACTGTGTAGGTTGCTTGTGGGTGCACAAGAACATTATGACTGTGTGGTTGCTTGTGGGTGCACAAGAACATTATGACTGTGTAGGTTGCTTGTGGGTGCACAAGAACATTATGACTGTGTAGGTTGCTTGTGGGTGCACAAGAACATTATGACTGTGTTGGTTGCTTGTGGGTGCACAAGAACATTATGACTGTGTAGGTTGCTTGTGGGTGCACAAGAACATTATGACTGTGTTGGTTGCTTGTGGGTGCACAAGAACATTATGACTGTGTAGGTTGCTTGTGGGTGCACAAGAACATTATGACTGTGTAGGTTGCTTGTGGGTGCACAAGAACATTATGACTGTGTTGGTTGTTTGTGGGTGCACAAGAACATTATGACTGTGTTGGTTGCTTGTGGGTGCACAAGAACATTATGACTGTGTTGGTTGCTTTTGGGTGCACAAGAACATTATGACTGTGTAGGTTGCTTGTGGGTGCACAAGAACATTATGACTGTGTTGGTTGCTTGTGGGTGCACAAGAACATTATGACTGTGTTGGTTGCTTTTGGGTGCACAAGAACATTATGACTGTGTTGGTTGCTTGTGGGTGCACAAGAACATTATGACTGTGTAGGTTGCTTGTGGGTGCACAAGAACATTATGACTGTGTTGGTTGCTTGTGGGTGCACAAGAACATTATGACTGTGTAGGTTGCTTGTGGGTGCACAAGAATATTATGACTGTGTAGGTTGCTTGTGGGTGCACAAGAACATGGGAAGAAATGTGTTGGTTGCTTGTGGGTGCACAAGAACATTATGACTGTGTTGGTTGCTTGTGGGTGCACAAGAACAATGACTGTGTTGGTTGCTTGTGGGTGCACAAGAACATTATGACTGTGTAGGTTGCTTGTGGGTGCACAAGAACATTATGACTGTGTTGGTTGCTTGTGGGTGCACAAGAACAATGACTGTGTTGGTTACTTGTGGGTGCACAAGAACATTATGACTGTGTAGGTTGCTTTGGGTGACAAGAACATTATGACTGTGTAGGTTGCTTGTGGGTGCACAAGAACATTATGACTGTGTTGGTTGCTTGTGGGTGCACAAGAACAATGACTGTGTTGGTTGCTTGTGGGTGCACAAGAACATTATGACTGTGTAGGTTGCTTTTGGGTGCACAAGAACATTATGACTGTGTTGGTTGCTTTGGGTGCACAAGAACATTATGACTGTGTTGGTTGCTTGTGGGTGCACAAGAACATTATGACTGTGTTGGTTGCTTGTGGGTGCACAAGAACATTATGACTGTGTAGGTTGCTTGTGGGTGCACAAGAACATTATGACTGTGTTGGTTGCTTGTGGGTGCACAAGAACATTATGACTGTGTGGTTGCTTGTGGGTGCACAAGAACATTATGACTGTGTAGGTTGCTTGTGGGTGCACAAGAACATTATGACTGTGTAGGTTGCTTGTGGGTGCACAAGAACATTATGACTGTGTAGGTTGCTTGTGGGTGCACAAGAACATTATGACTGTGTTGGTTGCTTGTGGGTGCACAAGAACATTATGACTGTGTAGGTTACTTGTGGGTGCACAAGAACATTATGACTGTGTAGGTTGCTTGTGGGTGCACAAGAACATTATGACTGTGTAGGTTGCTTGTGGGTGCACAAGAACATTATGACTGTGTTGGTTGCTTGTGGGTGCACAAGAACATTATGACTGTGTAGGTTGCTTGTGGGTGCACAAGAACATTATGACTGTGTAGGTTGCTTGTGGGTGCACAAGAACATTATGACTGTGTAGGTTGCTTGTGGGTGCACAAGAACATTATGACTGTGTTGGTTGCTTGTGGGTGCACAAGAACATTATGACTGTGTTGGTTGCTTGTGGGTGCACAAGAACATTATGACTGTGTTGGTTGCTTGTGGGTGCACAAGAACATTATGACTGTGTTGGTTGCTTGTGGGTGCACAAGAACATTATGACTGTGTTGGTTGCTTGTGGGTGCACAAGAACATTATGACTGTGTAGGTTGCTTGTGGGTGCACAAGAACATTATGACTGTGTAGGTTGCTTGTGGGTGCACAAGAACATTATGACTGTGTTGGTTGCTTGTGGGTGCACAAGAACAATGACTGTGTTGGTTGCTTGTGGGTGCACAAGAACATTATGACTGTGTAGGTTGCTTGTGGGTGCACAAGAACATTATGACTGTGTAGGTTGCTTGTGGGTGCACAAGAACATTATGGCTGTGTTGGTTGCTTGTGGGTGCACAAGAACAATGACTGTGTTGGTTGCTTGTGGGTGCACAAGAACATTATGACTGTGTAGGTTGCTTGTGGGTGCACAAGAACATTATGACTGTGTAGGTTGCTTGTGGGTGCACAAGAACATTATGACTGTGTAGGTTGCTTGTGGGTGCACAAGAACAATGACTGTGTGGTTGCTTGTGGGTGCACAAGAACATTATGACTGTGTAGGTTGCTTGTGGGTGCACAAGAACAATGACTGTGTAGGTTGCTTGTGGGTGCACAAGAACATTATGACTGTGTAGGTTGCTTGTGGGTGCACAAGAACAATGACTGTTGGTTGCTTGTGGGTGCACAAGAACATTATGACTGTGTAGGTTGCTTGTGGGTGCACAAGAACAATGACTGTGTTGGTTGCTTGTGGGTGCACAAGAACATTATGACTGTGTAGGTTGCTTGTGGGTGCACAAGAACAATGACTGTTGGTTGCTTGTGGGTGCACAAGAACATTATGACTGTGTAGGTTGCTTGTGGGTGCACAAGAACATTATGACTGTGTTGGTTGCTTGTGGGTGCACAAGAACATTATGACTGTGTAGGTTGCTTGTGGGTGCACAAGAACATTATGGCTGTGTTGGTTGCTTGTGGGTGCACAAGAACATTATGACTGTGTTGGTTGCTTGTGGGTGCACAAGAACATTATGACTGTGTTGGTTGCTTGTGGGTGCACAAGAACATTATGGCTGTGTCGGTTGCTTGTGGGTGCACAAGAACATTATGGCTGTGTTGGTTGCTTGTGGGTGCACAAGAACATTATGACTGTGTTGGTTGCTTGTGGGTGCACAAGAACAATGACTGTGTTGGTTGCTTGTGGGTGCACAAGAACATTATGGCTGTGTCGGTTGCTTGTGGGTGCACAAGAACATTATGACTGTGTTGGTTGCTTGTGGGTGCACAAGAACATTATGACTGTGTTGGTTGCTTGTGGGTGCACAAGAACATTATGGCTGTGTCGGTTGCTTGTGGGTGCACAAGAACATTATGGCTGTGTTGGTTGCTTGTGGGTGCACAAGAACATTATGACTGTGTTGGTTGCTTGTGGGTGCACAAGAACATTATGACTGTGTCGGTTGCTTGTGGGTGCACAAGAACATTATGACTGTGTAGGTTGCTTGTGGGTGCACAAGAACAATGACTGTGTAGGTTGCTTGTGGGTGCACTAGAACATTATGACTGTGTAGGTTGCTTGTGGGTGCACAAGAACATTATGACTGTGTAGGTTGCTTGTGGGTGCACAAGAACATTATGACTGTGTAGGTTGCTTGTGGGTGCACAAGAACATTATGACTGTTGGGTTTTTTGGGGAACATTATGACTGTGTAGGTTGCTTGTGGGTGCACAAGAACATTATGACTGTGTACGGTTGCTTGTGGGTGCACAAGAACATTATGACTGTGTAGGTTGCTTGTGGGTGCACAAGAACATTATGACTGTGTAGGTTGCTTGTGGGTGCACAAGAACATTATGACTGTGTGGTTGCTTGTGGGTGCACAGAACATTATGACTGTGTAGGTTGCTTGTGGGTGCACAAGAACATTATGACTGTGTAGGTTGCTTGTGGGTGCACAAGAACATTATGACTGTGTTGGTTGCTTGTGGGTGCACAAGAACATTATGACTGTGTAGGTTGCTTGTGGGTGCACAAGAACATTATGACTGTGTAGGTTGCTTGTGGGTGCACAAGAACATTATGACTGTGTTGGTTGCTTGTGGGTGCACAAGAACATTATGACTGTGTAGGTTGCTTGTGGGTGCACAAGAACATTATGGCTGTGTTGGTTGCTTGTGGGTGCACAAGAACATTATGGCTGTGTTGGTTGCTTGTGGGTGCACAAGAACATTATGACTGTGTAGGTTGCTTGTAGGTGCACAAGAACATTATGGCTGTGTTGGTTGCTTGTAGGTGCACAAGAACATTATGGCTGTGTTGGTTGCTTGTAGGTGCACAAGAACATTATGTCTGTGTTGGTTGCTTGTGGGTGCACAAGAACATTATGTCTGTGTTGGTTGCTTGTAGGTGCACAAGAACATTATGACTGTGTAGGTTGCTTGTGGGTGCACAAGACATTACGACTGTGTTGGTTGCTTGTGGGTGCACAAGAACATTATGACTGTGTAGGTTGCTTGTGGGTGCACAAGAACATTATGGCTGTGTAGGTTGCTTGTGGGTGCACAAGAACATTATGACTGTGTTGGTTGCTTGTAGGTGCACAAAAACCTGGTTCTTTGGGTTGCTTGTGGTGAAAGTGAGCTGTGGCTGCTCACAATGCTGGAGCTGTGGCTGCTCACATTGCTGGAGCTGTGGCTGCTCACATTGCTGGAGCTGTGGCAGCACACATTGCTGGAGCTGTGGCTGCTCACATTGCTGGAGCTGTGGCTGCTCACATTGCTGGAGCTGTGGCTGCTCACATGCTGGAGCTGTGGCTGCACACAGTGCTGGAGCTGTGGTGCCACATGCTGGAGCTGTGGTGCACACATTGCTGGAGCTGTGGCTGCTCACAGTGCTGGAGCTGTGGCTGCTCACAGTGCTGGAGCTGTGGCTGCTCACAGTGCTGGAGCTGTGGCTGCTCACAGTGCTGGAGCTGTGGTGCTCACATTGCTGGAGCTGTGGCTGCTCACAGTGCTGGAGCTGTGGCTGCTCACTGTGATGGAGCTGTGGCTGCTCACAGTGCTGGAGCTGTGGCTGCTCACAGTGCTGGAGCTGTGGCTGCTCACAGTGCTGGAGCTGTGGCTGCACACAGTTGCTGGAGCTGTGGCTGCTCACATTGCTGGAGCTGTGGCTGCTCACATTGCTGGAGCTGTGGCTGCTCACAGTGCTGGAGCTGTGGCTGCTCACAGTGCTGGAGCTGTGGCTGCTCACATTGCTGGAGCTGTGGCTGCACACATTGCTGGAGCTGTGGCTGCTCACATTGCTGGAGCTGTGGCTGCTCACATTGCTGGAGCTGTGGCTGCTCAGTGCTGGAGCTGTGGCTGCTCACAGTGCTGGAGCTGTGGCTGCTCACATTGCTGGAGCTGTGGCTGCTCACATTGCTGGAGCTGTGGCTCTCACATTGCTGGAGCTGTGGCTGCTCACATTGCTGGAGCTGTGGCTGCTCACATTGCTGGAGCTGTGGCTGCACACAGTGCTGGAGCTGTGGCTGCTCACAGTGCTGGAGCTGTGGCTGCTCACAGTGCTGGAGCTGTGGCTGCTCACAGTGCTGGAGCTGTGGCTGCTCACAGTGCTGGAGCTGTGGCTGCTCACATTGCTGGAGCTGTGGCTGCTCACATTGCTGGAGCTGTGGCTGCTCACATTGCTGGAGCTGTGGCTGCTCACATTGCTGGAGCTGTGGCTGCTCACATTGCTGGAGCTGTGGCTGCTCACAGTGCTGGAGCTGTGGTTGCTCACAGTGCTGGAGCTGTGGCTGCTCACAGTGCTGGAGCTGTGGTTGCTCACAGTGCTGGAGCTGTGACTGCACACATTGCTGGAGCTGTGGCTGCTCACAGTGCTGGAGCTGTGGCTGCTCACATTGCTGGAGCTGTGACTGCACACATTGCTGGAGCTGTGGCTGCTCACAGTGCTGGAGCTGTGGCTGCTCACAGTGCTGGAGCTGTGACTGCCACATTGCTGGAGCTGTGGCTGCTCACAGTGCTGGAGCTGTGGCTGCTCACAGTGCTGGAGCTGTGACTGCACACATTGCTGGAGCTGTGGCTGCTCACAGTGCTGGAGCTGTGGCTGCTCACAGTGCTGGAGCTGTAGCTGCTCACAGTGCTGGAGCTGTGAAGGGTGTTGTGCTTTGGTGGACTATAGTCAAGAGGAACAACCTGTCAATGGGGACCAACTCTAAAGAGAGACCACCTGTCTAGAAAGACTAACTCCCTAGAGAGACCACATGTCAAGAGAGACCTACTCTCAGAAAAGACCGTCTGTGTAGAGAGATCAACTCTCGAGGGATACCACCTGTCAAGAGACACCAGGTCTTAAGAGAGACCAACTCTTAGCAGAGACTATGTTTCTAGAGAAGCCAACTCTGTGAGACCACCTGTGTAGAGAAAAAATTAGAGACCAGCTGTCAAGAGAGATCAGTTGCCAGAAGAGACCACCTTCAGAGACCAACTCAACTCAGAGGCCACCTGTCAAAAGAGAAACCACCTGTCAAGAGAAACCAGACGTGATGGTTGGACTTGCTGTTGCACTTTGCTTCTTTCACATGCATCCAACTTTGCTGACTGCTGCTTGCTGACAGCTGACTTCTGCTTGCTGACAGCTGACTTCTGCTTGCTGGCTGCTTGTGCTTTGTGCATGACGTCTTTGCTGTCTTAAGACATTCCTTTCAGAGTAACAGCTTGTGCTTCGGTCGTTGCTAACAGTGTTTCCTATTGCCTGACCTTGGTGCTTGGGTGTTATAACCCTTGGTGCTTGTATGATGATTATAACCCTTGCACATCATAATACACAATGTGTGATGCACTGCATTTTAATAGGTTTGTGTTCATCAACATTACAGTGGTTCATTTTGGTTGTATTGAGTTTATATTGCATTACTGCTTTTAACTGACATTTTTATATAGGCAAGTACCGGGAGTATATGCCAAGCCATTTGTAATTTTGTCTGATATACACTTTTTTTGTCATGTTTTTTAACTTCATTATCACTAACCCATAATACACATTTTTTATATATATATAATATATATATATATATATATATATATATATATATTCAACTTTTTGTTATAGTTATAAATATACATGCATGTCTGCAATATATACTGATCTAGTATGATACATTAAATTCTATCATTGAGCAATGCATATGACCCCTTTTTACTATCACACTTATGCGAATACATGTATAACATGTGCAACCTAATGTTTTTGCTGTTTAAAAAGCAACAATGAATATTTTTTAAACTAAATTTGTATTTAACGCCTATTCCAACTAAATATCTAACACCTAATTCAGCAACATTTTGTGGGTGGCTAGTGTTAGCTACTTGCCCGTGTGGCTGGTGTTAGCTGCTAGCCAAAGGTTTTCGTGGTTGCTGACCAGCATCAACGTTTTGGAGATAAATATGTAATTAAGCTCGTTGGTGTTGGTGATCATTCCTTCAACGTGATTGGACCTCAACTGTGGAATTTGCTGCCGATTCATATAAAATGTAGTGGAACCCTATCAATGTTCAAACTGACTCTAAAGCTGCGTATGTTCAAAGCAGAATATTGCAACATTTTACTTTCTTTGAGCCTCTACTGCTCAACTTGGACCTTATTTATCCATTATTGCATCCATGTAAATATTATAATGTTTACCTACAGTTTTATTCTTTTTTAATGAAGTCATTTAATTGATTTGACTGTTTTTATAAGTATTATATTAGACTTTTGTTTTACATTTATTGTGCGTATATATCTGCTACATTGAATGTTTAGGTCATTAGTCTTGTACAGCGCTTTGAGCATTTTATTGGAAATTGTGCTTTATAAAATAAATATTATTATGATTAATGAATAAACCCTTTCCTGCAGGATCTTCCCACTTTTCCATTGCCGAAGAGACAATCGGTGGTCATTCGTCGACACAGTTTGACTTCTACGAGACAGCTAAGACTGACCATGCCTTCCATCTTCTGAAGGGGGGTGACTACCAGCCAGACTTGAGGATCCAGGCGTATCACGACAACCGCTTCGAGGGCGTAGATGGGGCTACACTCGTTGACATGCTCCGGGAGGCTGAAGCCCTCAACGAACAGGCAGACATCATCCACTACATGTACATCACAAAGTAAGTCCCTCTCCAGTACACTCTTTGTGTGCAGTATCTCTTGCTGATCACTGTGTGAAAATCTCAGTTTTAGCTCGGCCTGTAAAATGGCACATCATATTTGTGATTAGCGACGGGTTAGGTAGACTTATTTCAGCCAATCAGAGTAATGTTACATGCAGTGTTTAGGATGAACTGTTCTCCTGGCTGATACAGTTGCGACAGATCTGTCAAAGTGTAAAGCACTCTGAGCAGTGTTGAGTTGACCAGATATGTCAAAGTGTAAAGCGCTCTGAGCAGTGTTGAGTTGACCAGATCTGTCAAAGTGTAAAGCGCTCTGAGCAGTTTTGAGTTGACCAGATCTGTCAAAGTGTAAAGAGCTCTGATCAGTTTTGAGTTGACCAGATCTGTCAAAGTGTAAAGAGCTCTGAGCAGTTTTGAGTTGACCAGATCTGTCAAAGTGTAAAGAACTCTGAGCAGTTTTGAGTTGACCAGATCTGTCAAAGTGTAAAGAGCTCTGAGCAGTTTTGAGTTGACCAGATCTGTCAAAGTGTAAAGAGCTCTGATCAGTGTTGAGTTGACCAGATCTGTCAAAGTGTAAAGAGCTCTGATCAGTGTTGAGTTGACCAGATCTGTCAAAGTGTAAAGCGCTCGGACCAGTGTTCAGTTGACCAGATCTGTCAAAGTGTAAAGAGCTCTGATCAGTGTTGAGTTGACCAGATCTGTCAAAGTGTAAAGCGCTCTGACCAGTGTTGAGTTGACCAGATCTGTCAAAGTGTAAAGAGCTCTGATCAGTGTTGAGTTGACCAGATCTGTCAAAGTGTAAAGCGCTCGGACCAGTGTTCAGTTGACCAGATCTGTCAAAGTGTAAAGCACTCTGAGCAGTGTTGAGTTGACCAGATATGTCAAAGTGTAAAGCACTCTGATCAGTGTTGAGTTGACCAGATCTGTCAAAGTGTAAAGAGCTCTGATCAGTGTTGAGTTGACCAGATCTGTCAAAGTGTAAAGCGCTTTCAGCAGTGTTGAGTTGACCAGATCTGTCAAAGTGTAAAGCACTCTGATCAGTGTTGAGTTGACCAGATCTGTCAAAGTGTAAAGAGCTCTGATCAGTGTTGAGTTGACCAGATCTGTCAAAGTGTAAAGAGCTCTGATCAGTGTTGAGTTGACCAGATCTGTCAAAGTGTAAAGAGCTCTGATCAGTGTTGAGTTGACCAGATCTGTCAAAGTGTAAAGCGCTCTGACCAGTGTTGAGTTGACCAGATCTGTCAAAGTGTAAAGAGCTCTGATCAGTGTTGAGTTGACCAGATCTGTCAAAGTGTAAAGCGCTCTGAGCAGTTTTGAGTTGACCAGATCTGTCAAAGTGTAAAGAGCTCTGATCAGTGTTGAGTTGACCAGATCTGTCAAAGTATAAAGCACTCTGAGCAGTGTTGAGTTGACCAGATATGTCAAAGTGTAAAGCACTCTGATCAGTGTTGAGTTGACCAGATCTGTCAAAGTGTAAAGAGCTCTGATCAGTGTTGAGTTGACCAGATCTGTCAAAGTGTAAAGCGCTCTCAGCAGTGTTGAGTTGACCAGATCTGTCAAAGTGTAAAGCACTCTGATCAGTGTTGAGTTGACCAGATCTGTCAAAGTGTAAAGCGCTCTGACCAGTGTTGAGTTGACCAGATCTGTCAAAGTGTAAAGAGCTCTGATCAGTGTTGAGTTGACCAGATCTGTCAAAGTGTAAAGTGTTCTGACCAGTGTTGAGTTGACCAGATCTGTCAAAGTGTAAAGAGCTCTGACCAGTGTTGAGTTGACCAGATCTGTCAAAGTGTAAAGTGTTCTGACCAGTGTTGAATTGACCAGATATGTCAAAGTGTAACGCACTCTGACCAGTGTTGAGTTGACCAGATCTGTCAAAGTGTAAAGTGTTCTGACCAGTGTTGAGTTGACCAGATCTGTCAAAGTGTAAAGAGCTCTGATCAGTGTTGAGTTGACCAGATCTGTCAAAGTGTAAAGAGCTCTGATCAGTGTTGAGTTGACCAGATCTGTCAAAGTGTAAAGCGCTCTGACCAGTGTTGAGTTGACCAGATCTGTCAAAGTGTAAAGTGTTCTGACCAGTGTTGAGTTGACCAGATCTGTCAAAGTGTAAAGCGCTCTGACCAGTGTTGAGTTGACCAGATCTGTCAAAGTGTAAAGAGCTCTGATCAGTGTTGAGTTGACCAGATCTGTCAAAGTGTAAAGCGCTCTGACCAGTGTTGAGTTGACCAGATCTGTCAAAGTGTAAAGAGCTCTGATCAGTGTTGAGTTGACCAGATCTGTCAAAGTGTAAAGAGCTCTGACCAATGTTGAGTTGACCAGATCTGTCAAAGTGTAAAGTGTTCTGACCAGTCCTAAGGACAGACAGTGACACTGTGCTGTGTACTAACCTCCCTGTTTCCCGTGACAGAGGCGCTGGCTGGGACACGGGGATGGAGGATGACCAGCCGTGCACTGTCAGTGATCTACTTGTTGAACTGTACGAGAAGGCTGGACACTCCAAGCAGTGGTGGCTTGTTCGACACACCGCGGGAATGCTACACAAACAGGTAGGTCACTGCGTCCAGTATCCAGGTCATCTGAGGACCACTTCACTAAGATAACAAGCTCTTAAGGAAAATTCACCCTTAAACAAAATCGCTTATTAAATTTAATGACTTTTTCAAAACGCAAACAACTATTGTTGTATTACTGAGGACACTATTTCCATAACACACCAGTGACAGTGTTCCATTACCATGTCATGGTGTTGACAGTGTTCCATTAGGGTGTCATGGTGTTGACAGTGTTCCATTAGGGTGTCATGGTGTTGACAGTGTTCCATTAGGGTGTCATGGTGTTGACAGTGTTCCATTAGGGTGTCATGGTGTTGACAGTGTTCCATTAGGGTGTCATGGTGTTGACAGTGTTCCATTAGGGTGTCATGGTGTTGACAGTGTTCCATTAGGGTGTCTGGTGTTGACAGTGTTCCATTAGGGTGTCTGGTGTTGACAGTTTCCCATTGGGTGTCTGGTGTTGACAGTGTTCCATTGGGGTTCTGGTGTTGACAGTGTTCCATTGGGGTTCGGGTGTTGACAGTGTTCCATTAGGGTGTCTGGTGTTGACAGTGTTCCATTAGGTGTCTGGTGTTGACAGTGTTCCATTAGGGTGTCATGGTGTTGACAGTGTTCCATTAGGGTGTCATGGTGTTGACAGTGTTCCATTAGGGTGTCTGGTGTTGACAGTTTTCCATTAGGGTGTCATGGTTTACAGTTTCCATTAGGGTGTCTGGTGTTGCAGTTTCCATTAGGGTGTCATGGTGTTGACAGTGTTCCATTAGGGTGTCATGGTGTTGACAGTGTTCCATTAGGGTGTCATGGTGTTGCAGTTTTCCATTGGTGTCTGGTGTTGACAGTGTTCCATTAGGTGTCATGGTGTTGACAGTGTTCCATTAGGGTGTCATGGTGTTGACAGTGTTCCATTAGGGTGTCATGGTGTTGACAGTGTTCCATTAGGTTATGGTTTGACAGTGTTCCATTAGGTGTCATGGTGTTCCCATTAGGGTGTCATGGTGTTGACAGTGTTCCATTAGGTGTCATGGTGTTGACAGTGTTCCATTAGCGTGTCATGGTGTTGACGTGTTCCATTAGGTGTCATGGTTTTGACAGTGTTCCATTAGGTGTCTGGTGTTGACAGTGTTCCATTAGGGTGTCATGGTGTTGACAGTGTTCCATTAGGGTGTCATGGTGTTGACAGTGTTCCATTAGGGTGTCATGGTGTTGACAGTGTTCCATTAGGGTGTCATGGTGTTGACAGTGTTCCATTAGGGTGTCATGGTGTTGACAGTGTTCCATTAGGGTGTCATGGTGTTGACAGTGTTCCATTAGGGTGTCATGGTGTTGACAGTGTTCCATTAGGGTGTCATGGTGTTGACAGTGTTCCATTAGGGTGTCATGGTGTTGACAGTGTTCCATTAGGGTGTCATGGTGTTGACAGTGTTTCCATTAAGGGTGTCATGGTGTTGACAGTGTTCCATTAGGGTGTCATGGTGTTGACAGTGTTCCATTAGGGTGTCTGGTGTTGACAGTGTTCCATTAGGGTGTCGTGGTGTTGACAGTGTTCCATTAGGGTGTCGTGGTGTTGACAGTGTTCCATTAGGTGTCTGGTGTTGACAGTGTTCCATTAGGGTGTCATGGTGTTGACAGTGTTCCATTAGGGTGTCGTGGTGTTGACAGTGTTCCATTAGGGTGTCATGGTGTTGACAGTGTTCCATTAGGGTGTCATGGTGTTGACAGTGTTCCATTAGCTGTCTGGTGTTGACAGTGTTCCATTAGGGTGTCATGGTGTTGACAGTGTTCCATTAGGGTGTCATGGTGTTGACGTGTTCCATTAGGTGTCATGGTGTTGACAGTGTTCCATTAGGTGTCATGGTGTTGACGTGTTCCATTAGGTGTCATGGTGTTGACAGTGTTCCATTAGGTGTCATGGTGTGACATTATTAGTTCATGTGTGGTGTTATAGCGTGTCATGGTGTTGACAGTTTCATTATGTCATGGTGTTACAGTGTTCCATTAGTGTCTGGTGTTGCATGTCATTAGGTGTCTGGTGTTGACAGTGTTCCATTAGGGTGTCATGGTGTTGACAGTGTTCCATTAGGGTGTCATGGTGTTGACAGTGTTCCATTAGGGTGTCATGGTGTTGACAGTGTTCCATTAGCGTGTCATGGTGTTGACAGTGTTCCATTAGGTGTCATGGTGTTGACAGTGTTCCATTAGCGTGTCATGGTGTTGACAGTGTTCCATTAGGTGTCATGGTGTTGACAGTGTTCCATTAGGGTGTCATGGTGTTGACAGTGTTCCATTAGGGTGTCATGGTGTTGACAGTGTTCCATTAGGTGTCATGGTGTTGACAGTGTTCCATTGGGTGTCATGGTGTTGACAGTGTTCCATTAGGGTGTCATGGTGTTGACAGTGTTCCATTAGGGTGTCATGGTGTTGACAGTGTTCCATTAGGGTGTCATGGTGTTGACAGTTTCCATTAGGGTGTCATGGTGTTGACAGTGTTCCATTAGGTGTCATGTTTGACAGTGTTCCATTAGGTGTCATGGTGTTGGTGTTCATTAGGGTGTCATGGTGTTGACAGTGTTCCATTGGGTGTCATGGTGTTGACAGTGTTCCATTAGGGTGTCATGGTGTTGACAGTGTTCCATTAGGGTGTCATGGTGTTGACAGTGTTCCATTAGGGTGTCATGGTGTTGACAGTGTTCCATTAGCTGTCATGGTGTTGACAGTGTTCCATTAGGGTGTCATGGTGTTGACAGTGTTCCATTAGGTGTCAGGGAATTATTGATGGTGTACAGTGTTCCATTGGGTGTCATGGTGTTGACAGTGTTCCATTAGGGTGTCATGGTGTTGACAGTGTTCCATTAGGTGTCATGGTGTTGACAGTGTTCCATTAGGTGTCATGGTGTTGACAGTGTTCCATTAGGTGTCATGGTGTTGACAGTGTTCCATTGGGTGTCATGGTGTTGACAGTGTTCATTAGGGTCATGGTGTTGACAGTGTTCCATTAGGTGTCATGGTGTTGACAGTGTTCCATTAGGTGTCATGGTGTTGACAGTGTTCCATTAGGGTGTCATGGTGTTGAGTTTATTAGGTGCTGTGTTGAGTGTTCCATTAGGTGTCATGTGTTGACAGTGTTCATTGCGTGTCAGTGTACAGTGTTCATTAGGTGTAGTGTTACAGTGTAAGGGTGTCATGGTGTTGACATGTTCCATTAGGGTGTCATGTGTTGACAGTGTTATTGGTAGGGTTTACAGTGTTCATTAGGTGTCATGAAGCATTGGCGGTTTAAGGATTATGTTGGTGTTAGTGTTCATTGGGTTTGGTGTTGACGTGTTCATAGGTGTTGTTTGACAGTGTTCCATTGCGTGTTGTGTGCAGTTCCATTGGGTGTATGGTTTGACAGTGTTCCATTAGGGTGTCTGGTGTTGACAGTGTTCCATTAGGGTGTCATGGTGTTGACAGTGTTCCATTAGGTGTCTGTGTTGACAGTGTTCCATTAGGTGTCGTGGTGTTGACAGTGTTCCATTAGGGTGTCTGGTGTTGACAGTGTTCCATTAGGGTGTCATGGTGTTGACAGTGTTCCATTAGGGTGTCTGGTGTTGACAGTGTTCCATTAGGGTGTCATGTGTGACATGTTCCATTAGGGTGTCGTGGTGTTGACAGTGTTCCATTAGGGTGTCTGGTGTTGACAGTGTTCCATTAGGGTGTCATGGTGTTGACAGTGTTCCATTAGGGTGTCTGGTGTTGACAGTGTTCCATTAGGGTGTCTGGTGTTGACAGTGTTCCATTAGGGTGTCTGGTGTTGACAGTGTTCCATTAGGTGTCATGGTGTTGACAGTGTTCCATTAGGGTGTCATGGTGTTGACAGTGTTCCATTAGGGTGTCATGGTGTTGACAGTGTTCCATTAGGTGTCTGGTGTTGACAGTGTTCCATTAGGTGTCATGGTGTTGACAGTGTTCCATTAGGTGTCATGGTGTTGACAGTGTTCCATTAGGTGTCATGGTGTTGACAGTGTTCCATTAGGTGTCATGGTGTTGACAGTGTTCCATTAGGTGTCATGGTGTTGACAGTGTTCCATTAGGTGTCATGGTGTTGACAGTGTTCCATTAGGGTGTCATGGTGTTGACAGTGTTCCATTAGGGTGTCATGGTGTTGACAGTGTTCCATTAGGGTGTCATGGTGTTGACAGTGTTCCATTAGGTGTCATGGTGTTGACAGTGTTCCATTAGGTGTCATGGTGTTGACAGTGTTCCATTAGGGTGTCATGGTGTTGACAGTGTTCCATTAGGTGTCATGGTGTTGACAGTGTTCCATTAGCGTGTCATGGTGTTGACAGTGTTCCATTAGGTGTCATGGTGTTGACAGTGTTCCATTAGGTGTCATGGTGTTGACAGTGTTCCATTAGGTGTCATGGTGTTGCAGTGTTCCATTAGCGTGTCATGGTGTTGACAGTGTTCCATTAGGGTGTCATGGTGTTGACAGTGTTCCATTAGGGTGTCATGGTGTTGACAGTGTTCCATTAGGTGTCATGGTGTTGACAGTGTTCCATTAGGGTGTCATGGTGTTGACAGTGTTCCATTAGGTGGTGTTGACAGTGTTCCATTAGGGTGTCATGGTGTTGACAGTGTTCCATTAGGTGTCATGGTGTTGACAGTGTTCCATTAGGGTGTCATGGTGTTGACAGTGTTCCATTAGGTGTCATGGTGTTGACAGTGTTCCATTAGGGTGTCATGGTGTTGACAGTGTTCCATTAGGTGTCATGGTGTTGACAGTGTTCCATTAGGGTGTCATGGTGTTGACAGTGTTCCATTAGGGTGTCATGGTGTTGACAGTGTTCCATTAGGGTGTCATGGTGTTGACAGTGTTCCATTAGGGTGTCATGGTGTTGACAGTGTTCCATTAGGGTGTCATGGTGTTGACAGTGTTCCATTAGGGTGTCATGGTGTTGACAGTGTTCCATTAGGGTGTCATGGTGTTGACAGTGTTCCATTAGGGTGTCTGGTGTTGACAGTGTTCCATTAGGGTGTCATGGTGTTGACAGTGTTCCATTAGGGTGTCTGGTGTTGACAGTGTTCCACAGTGTTCCATTAGGGTGTCTGGTGTTGACAGTGTTCCATTAGGTGTCGTGGTGTTGACAGTGTTCCATTAGGTGTCTGGTGTTGACAGTGTTCCATTAGGGTGTCTGGTGTTGACAGTGTTCCATTAGGTGTCTGGTGTTGACAGTGTTCCATTAGGGTGTCTGGTGTTGACAGTGTTCCATTAGGGTGTCATGGTGTTGACAGTGTTCCATTAGGGTGTCTGGTGTTGACAGTGTTCCATTAGGGTGTCATGGTGTTGACAGTGTTCCATTAGGTGTCATGGTGTTGACAGTGTTCCATTAGGGTGTCATGGTGTTGACAGTGTTCCATTAGGGTGTCATGGTGTTGACAGTGTTCCATTAGGTGTCTGGTGTTGACAGTGTTCCATTAGGTGTCATGGTGTTGACAGTGTTCCATTAGGTGTCATGGTGTTGACAGTGTTCCATTAGGTGTCATGGTGTTGACAGTGTTCCATTAGGTGTCATGGTGTTGACAGTGTTCCATTAGGTGTCATGGTGTTGACAGTGTTCCATTAGCGTGTCATGGTGTTGACAGTGTTCCATTAGGTGTCTGGTGTTGACAGTGTTCCATTAGGTGTCATGGTGTTGACAGTGTTCCATTAGGTGTCATGGTGTTGACAGTGTTCCATTAGGTGTCATGGTGTTGACAGTGTTCCATTAGGGTGTCATGGTGTTGACAGTGTTCCATTAGGGTGTCATGGTGTTGACAGTGTTCCATTAGGGTGTCATGGTGTTGACAGTGTTCCATTAGCGTGTCATGGTGTTGACAGTGTTCCATTAGGGTGTCATGGTGTTGACAGTGTTCCATTAGGGTGTCATGGTGTTGACAGTGTTCCATTAGGGTGTCATGGTGTTGACAGTGTTCCATTAGGTGTCATGGTGTTGACAGTGTTCCATTAGGGTGTCTGGTGTTGACAGTGTTCCATTAGGGTGTCATGGTGTTGACAGTGTTCCATTAGGGTGTCATGGTGTTGACAGTGTTCCATTAGGGTGTCATGGTGTTGACAGTGTTCCATTAGGGTGTCATGGTGTTGACAGTGTTCCATTAGGGTGTCATGGTGTTGACAGTGTTCCATTAGGGTGTCATGGTGTTGACAGTGTTCCATTAGGGTGTCATGGTGTTGACAGTGTTCCATTAGGGTGTCATGGTGTTGACAGTGTTCCATTAGGGTGTCATGGTGTTGACAGTGTTCCATTAGGGTGTCATGGTGTTGACAGTGTTCCATTAGGGTGTCATGGTGTTGACAGTGTTCCATTAGGGTGTCATGGTGTTGACAGTGTTCCATTAGGGTGTCATGGTGTTGACAGTGTTCCATTAGGGTGTCATGGTGTTGACAGTGTTCCATTAGGGTGTCATGGTGTTGACAGTGTTCCATTAGGGTGTCGTGGTGTTGACAGTGTTCCATTAGGGTGTCATGGTGTTGACAGTGTTCCATTAGGGTGTCGTGGTGTTGACAGTGTTCCATTAGGGTGTCATGGTGTTGACAGTGTTCCATTAGGGTGTCGTGGTGTTGACATTTCCATATAGATCACTGTTAAAGATCAAAACTGATTTAAAGAGAAAAATCAGGGTTAATGACTCTTAACAACCTTAGTGAAATCTTGTCATATTTTATATGGGGACATAAAACTATAATAGCACATGTATATGTACGGTATAATATTATGTTGATGTTTTAAATTACTATTCCTAAATTGTTTACACTAGATTTTCAGCGCTTCTTCTATAACCCCACAAAAGACCGGTAATGTTTTTCTATTTTTGAAATGCCATGTGTAGTAAGGGATCTATCTCACTGATTGTAAAGTAAATCAGTTCTTAGCGACATAACAGAAGTGGTCATTTGATTGACAGTTGGGCTGTATTGATTGACAAGTAAATTAGTCTGATGGTTAGCTGATTTGATTGAAAAGTTGGATAGTTTTATTGTCTAATGGATTGGCTGGTTTGACAGGTGGAGGACCTCGCCAAGGCGCAGACAGACATCCTGGTCCGACAGAAGCAGCTAGCGGTTGGCTTGCCACCTGAGCCAAGGGAGAAGATCATTACCAGGTAGATAGAGATGGTTAGATCGTCACCAGGTAGAGAGAGATGGTTAGATCATCACCAGGTAGATAGTGATGGTTAGATCGTCACCAGGTAGAGAGAGATGGTTAGATCATCACCAGTTAGAGAGAGATGGTTAGATCATCACCAGGTAGATAGAGATGGTTAGATCATCACCAGGTAGAGAGAGATGGTTAGATCATCACCAGGTAGAGAGAGGATGGTTAGATCATCACCAGGTAGAGAGAGATGGTTAGATCATCACCAGGTACAGAGAGATGGTTAGATCATCACCAGGTAGAGAGGGATGGTTAGATCATCACCAGGTAGATAGAGATGGTTAGATCATCACCAGGTATATAGAGATGGTTAGATCATCACCAGGTAGAGAGAGATGGTTAGATCATCACCAGGTAGATAGAGATGGTTAGATCATCACCAAGTAGAGAGAGATGGTTAGATCATCACCAGGTAGATAGAGATGGTTAGATCATCACCAGATAGAGATGGTTAGATCATCACCAGGTAGAGAGAGAGAGGGTTAGCTCATCACCAGGTAGAGAGAGATGGTTAGATCATCACCAGGTAGATAGAGATGGTTAGATCATCACCAGGTAGATAGAGATGGTTAGATCATCACCAGGTAGATAGAGATGGTTAGATCATCACCAGGTAGAGAGAGATGGTTAGATCATCACCAGATAGAGAGAGATGGTTAGATCATCACCAGGTAGAGAGAGATGGTTAGATCATCACCAGGTAGAGAGAGGATGGTTAGATCATCACCAGGTAGAGAGAGATGGTTAGATCATCACCAGGTAGAGAGAGGGATGGTTAGATCATCACAAGGTAGAGAGGGATGGTTAGATCATCACCAGGTATATAGAGATGGTTAGATCATCACCAGGTATATAGAGATGGTTAGATCATCACCAGGTAGATAGAGATGGTTAGATCATCACCAGGTAGATAGAGATGGTTAGATCATCACCAGGTAGATAGAGATGGTTAGATCATCACCAGTTAGAGATGGTTAGATCATCACCAGGTAGAGAGAGAGGGTTAGATCATCACCAGGTAGAGAGAGATGGTTAGATCATCACCAGGTAGATAGAGATGGTTAGATCATCACCAGGTAGATAGAGATGGTTAGATCATCACCAGATAGAGAGAGATGGTTAGATCATCGCCAGGTAGAGAGAGATGGTTAGATCATCACCAGGTAGAGAGAGGGATGGTTAGATCATCACCAGGTAGAGAGAGATGGTTAGATCATCACCAAGTAGAGAAGAGAGATGGTTAGATCATCACCAAGTAGAGAGAGATGGTTAGATCATCACCAAATAGAGAGAGATGGTTAGATCATCACCAAGGAGAGAGAGATGGTTAGATCAGCGCCAGAGAGAGAGAGAGAGAGAGAGAGAGAGAGAGAGAGAGAGAGAGAGAGAGAGAGAGAGAAGTAGAGAGAGATGGTTAGATCATCACCAGGTACAGAGAGATGGTTAGATCATCACCAGGTAGAGAGGGATGGTTAGATCATCACCAGGTAGATAGAGATGGTTAGATCATCACCAGGTATATAGAGATGGTTAGATCATCACCAGGTAGATAGAGATGGTTAGATCATCACCAGGTAGATAGAGATGGTTAGATCATCACCAGTTAGAGAATGGGTTAGATCATCACCAGGTAGAGAGAGAGGGTTAGCTCATCACCAGGTAGAGAGAGATGGTTAGATCATCACCAGGTAGAAAGAGAGAGAGATGGTTAGATCATCACCAGGTAGATAGAGATGGTTAGATCATCACCAGGTAGATAGAGATGGTTAGATCATCACCAGATAGAGAGAGATGGTTAGATCATCGCCAGGTAGAGAGAGATGGTTAGATCATCACCAGGTAGAGAGAGATGGTTAGATCATCACCAGGTAGAGACAGAGAGAGAGATGGTTAGATCATCACCAGGTAGAGAGAGGGATGGTTAGATCATCACCAGATAGAGAGAGATGGTTAGATCATCGCCAGGTAGAGAGAGATGGTTAGATCATCACCAGGTAGAGAGAGATGGTTAGATCATCACCAGGTAGAGAGAGAGATGGTTAGATCATCACCAGGTAGAGACAGAGAGAGAGATGGTTAGATCATCACCAGGTAGAGAGAGATGGCTAGATCATCACCAGGTAGTGAGGGATAGCTAGATCATCACCAGGTAGAGAGAGATGGCTAGATCATCACCAGGTAGAGAGAGATGGCTAGATCATCACCAGGTAGCGAGGGATAGCTACAGGGATGGTATAGAGATAGAAACTGCACCTGAAAGTGTTTGTTCTGGCATCAGTTTTCTGGAATTGTTTGCTCTAGTCCTACTGGTGCCACAGAGAGGTGTTGTTTGATCTAGTCCCACTGGTGACACAGAGAGGTGTTGTTTGATCTAGTCCCACTGGTGCCACAGAGAGGTGTTGTTTGATCTAGTCCTACTGGTGCCACAGAGAGGTGTTGTTTGCTCTAGTCCCACTGGTGCCACAGAGAGGTGTTGTTTGATCTAGTCCTACTGGTGCCACAGAGAGGTGTTGTTTGCTCTAGTCCCACTGGTGCCACAGAGAGGTGTTGTTTGATCTAGTCCTACTGGTGCCACAGAGAGGTGTTGTTTGATCTAGTCCCACTGGTGCCACAGAGAGGTGTTGTTTGCTCTAGTCCCACTGGTGCCACAGAGAGGTGTTGTTTGATCTAGTCCTACTGGTGCCACAGAGAGGTGTTGTTTGCTCTAGTCTCACTGGTGACACAGAGAGGTGTTGTTTGCTCTAGTCCCACTGGTGCCACAGAGAGGTGTTGTTTGATCTAGTTCTACTGGTGCCACAGAGAGGTGTTGTTTGCTCTAGTCCCACTGGTGCCACAGAGAGGTGTTGTTTGACATAGTCCCACTGGTGCCAAAGAGAGGTGTTGTTTGCTCTAGTCCCACTGTGTCCAAAGAGAGGTGTTGTTTGCTCTAGTCCTACTGGTGCCACAGAGAGGTGTTGTTTGACATAGTCCCACTGGTGCCAAAAGAGAGGTGTTGTTTGACATAGTCCCACTGGTGCCAAAGAGAGGTGTTGTTTGCTCTATTCCCACTGGTGCCACAGAGAGGTGTTGTTTGCTCTAGTCCCACTGATGCCATAGAGAGGTGTTGTTTGCTCTAGTCCCACTGGTGCCACAGAGAGGTGTTGTTTGATCTAGTCCCACTGGTGCCATAGAGAGGTGTTGTTTGCTCTAGTCCCACTGATGCCATAGAGAGGTGTTGTTTGCTCTAGTCCCACTGATGCCACAGAGAGGTGTTGTTTGCTCTAGTCCCACTGATGCCACAGAGAGGTGTTGTTTGATCTAGTCCCACTGGTGCCACAGAGAGGTGTTGTTTGATCTAGTCCCACTGGTGCCACAGAGAGGTGTTGTTTGATCTAGTCCCACTGGTGCCACAGAGAGGTGTTGTTTGATCTAGTCCCACTGATGCCATAGAGAGATGTTGTTTGCTCTAGTCCCACTGATGCCATAGAGAGGTGTTGTTTGCTCTAGTCCCACTGATGCCACAGAGAGGTGTTGTTTGATCTAGTCCCACTGGTGCCACAGAGAGGTGTTGTTTGATCTAGTCCCACTGGTGCCATAGAGAGGTGTTGTTTGCTCTAGTCCCACTGTGTCCAAAGAAAGGTGTTGTTTGATCTAGTCCCACTGGTGCCACAGAGAGGTGTTGTTTGATCTAGTCCCACTGGTGCCACAGAGAGGTGTTGTTTGATCTAGTCCTGCCCAGTGCCACAGAGAGGTGTTGTTTGTTCTAGTCCCACTGGTGACACAGAGAGGTGTTGTTTGATCTAGTCCTGCCCAGTGCCACAGAGAGGTGTTGTTTGTTCTAGTCCCACTGGTGACACAGAGATGTGTTGTTTGATCTAGTCCCACTGGTGCCACAGAGAGGTGTTGTTTGATCTAGTCCCACTGGTGCCACAGAGAGGTGTTGTTTGATCTAGTCCCACTGGTGCCACAGAGAGGTGTTGTTTGCTCTAGTCCCACTGGTGACACAGAGAGGTGTTGTTTGATCTAGTCCCACTGGTGCCACAGAGAGGTGTTGTTTGATCTAGTCCCACTGGTGCCACAGAGAGGTGTTGTTTGATCTAGTCCCACTGGTGCCACAGAGAGGTGTTGTTTGATCTAGTCCTGCCCAGTGCCACAGAGAGGTGTTGTTTGTTCTAGTCCCACTGGTGACACAGAGAGGTGTTGTTTGATCTAGTCCTGCCCAGTGCCACAGAGAGGTGTTGTTTGTTCTAGTCCCACTGGTGACACAGAGATGTGTTGTTTGATCTAGTCCCACTGGTGCCACAGAGAGGTGTTGTTTGATCTAGTCCAACTGGTGCCACAGAGAGGTGTTGTTTGATCTAGTCCCACTGGTGCCACAGAGAGGTGTTGTTTGATCTAGTCCCACTGGTGACACAGAGAGGTGTTGTGTGATCTAGTCCCACTGGTGCCACAGAGAGCTGTTGTTTGATCTAGTCCAACTGGTGACACAGAGAGGTATTGTTTGATCTAGTCCCACTGGTGACACAGAGAGGTGTTGTTTGATCTAGTCCCACTGGTGCCACAGAGAGGTGTTTGATATAGTCCTGCCCAGTGCCTCAGAGAGGTGTTGTTTGATCTAGTCCCACTGGTGACACAGAGAGGTGTTGTTTGATCTAGTCCCACTGGTGCCACAGAGAGGTGTTGTTTGATCTAGTCCTGCCCAGTGCCTCAGAGAGGTGTTGTTTGATCTAGTCCCACTGGTGACACAGAGAGGTGTTGTGTGATCTAGTCCCACTGGTGCCACAGAGAGCTGTTGTTTGATCTAGTCCAACTGGTGACACAGAGAGGTATTGTTTGATCTAGTCCCACTGGTGACACAGAGAGGTGTTGTTTGATCTAGTCCCACTGGTGCCACAGAGAGGTGTTTGATATAGTCCTGCCCAGTGCCTCAGAGAGGTGTTGTTTGATCTAGTCCCACTGGTGACACAGAGAGGTGTTGTTTGATCTAGTCCCACTGGTGACACAGAGAGGTGTTGTTTGATCTAGTCCCACTGGTGACACAGAGAGGTGTTGTTTGATCTAGTCCCACTGGTGCCACAGAGAGGTGTTGTTTGATCTAGTCACTGGTGCCACAGAGAGGTGTTGTTTGATCTAGTCCCACTGGTGACACAGAGAGGTGTTGTTTGATCTAGTCCCACTGGTGCCACAGAGAGCTGTTGTTTGATCTAGTTTCACTGGTGCCACAGAGAGGTGTTGTTTGATCTAGTCCTGCCCAGTGCCACAGAGAGGTGTTGTTTGATCTAGTCCCACTGGTGCCACAAGAGGTGTTGTTCGTGGGGAATCACTAGTCTACCTGACTGTCATTGTGTTGTTGCAGACCGCTCCCCCCGGATGAGCTAGCTGCCCTCATACAGGAGGCCTACGGAGACAACAACAGTGCTGCCATGCTCACTCAGGTAATGATGACATCATGATTGCCTAATCTAAAATATATGTATAATAATAATAATTGCTGCATACAAATAATTGTTCTGGGGTGCTTTATAATGATTATTCAAATTAAATTAATACACAATAGTACTTTGGTAAACTATGCAATCATTCCTACTAATAAAAAACATTGCTCCAGTTCATGCAGTGGCTTAATATTTTGCTATGAACAGTGGTGGATATTTGTGTACAAATATTTAATAATCTTTGTTCAAAGATTGCAGCCTTGTTAGCTGCTTCCAGAGAGGTCAAGATATTGTTCGACCTGTCGTACCTGCCAGGGGGTAAAGTGTGAAGCATTTCAAGCAATCCCAACGACTGGATACAGTGCTATATAAGAACCTACCATACCACCTTTTAAATAACCACCTTTGTGTTCTTTTTGTACATCACCTGCATTCACCAGTTAGACCAGAGGCTGGTATTCCATTGGAGCAAACAAAGAGCTCTAGCAGCGGCCAGCGGGGAGGCGATGCACCCACACTGCCCACAAAGTTGGCTTGATACCACATGTATTGATATCTGTTGTTTGACTTGCTCCAGGAGCTGATGATCTACCTGGCCATGTTCATCCGTACCGAGCCGAAGCTCTTCCACGAGATGTTGCGGCTGAGAGTGGGACTTATCATACAGGTGATGGCTTCAGAGCTCGCTCGTACCCTGCACTGCACAGGTACGCCCCCAAACACCCATTGCCCAGGTATACCCCCACCACTGCTTCAGATATGCCCATCCTATACACCACTGCTCAGGTACCCCAATACCTTGAGCCTCCCAGGTAAGCCTATATACCACTGAAGTCCTCTGATGTCCCGGTAGATCAGTTCAACCACGCATAACTTGAAGTCTTCTGATGTCCCGGTAGATCAGTTCAACCACGCATAACTTGAAGTCTTCTGACGTCCCGGTAGATCAGTTCAACCACGCATAACTTGAAGTCTTCTGATGTCCCGGTAGATCAGTTCAACCACGCATAACTTGAAGTCTTCTGATGTCCCGGTAGATCAGTTCAACCACGCATAACTTGAAGTCTTCTGATGTCCCGGTAGATCAGTTCAACCACGCATAACTTGAAGTCTTCTGATGCCCCGGTAGATCAGTTCAACCACGCATAACTTGAAGTCTTCTGATGTCCCGGTAGATCAGTTTAACCACGCATAACTTGAAGTCTTCTGATGTCCCGGTAGATCAGTTCAACCACGCATAACTTGAAGTCCTCTGATGTCCCGGTAGATCAGTTTAACCACGCATAACTTGAAGTCCTCTGATGCCCCGGTAGATCAGTTCAACCACGCATAACTTGAAGTCTTCTGATGCCCCGGTAGATCAGTTCAACCACGCATAACTTGAAGTCTTCTGATGCCCTGGTAGATCAGTTCAACCACGCATAACTTGAAGTCTTCTGATGCCCCGGTAGATCAGTTCAACCACGCATAACTTGAAGTCTTCTGATGCCCGGTAGATCAGTTCAACCCCAACTTGAAGTCTCGATGCCCTGGTAGATCAGTTCAACCAGCATAACGATCTTCTGATGCCGGTAGTCAGTTAACCAAAACTGAAGTTTTCTGTGCCCGGTAATCAGTTCAGCCACACATACGAGTTCTGATGCCCGGTAGATCAGTTCAACCACGCATAACTTGAAGTCTTCTGATGCCCGGTAGATCAGTTCAACCACGCATACTTGAAGTCTTCTGATGCCCGGTAGATCAGTTCAACCACGCGATAACTTGAAGTCTTCTGATGCCCTGGTAGATCAGTTCAACCACACATAACTTGAAGTCTTCTGATGCCCGGTAGATCAGTTCAACCACGCATAACTTGAAGTCTTCTGATGCCCTGGTAGATCAGTTCAACCACGCATAACTTGAAGTCTTCTGATGCCCTGGTAGACAGTTCACCCCATAACTTGAAGTCTTCTGATGCCCTGGTAGATCAGTTCAACCACGCATAACTTGAAGTCTTCTGATGCCCGGTAGATCAGTTCAACCCGCATAACTTGAAGTCTTCTGATGCCCGGTAGATCAGTTCAACCACGCATAACTTGAAGTCTTCTGATGTTCAGTTCAACCACGCGTAACTTGAAGTCTTCTGATGCCCTGTAGATCAGTTCAACCACGCATAACTTGAAGTCTTCTGAGCCCCGGTTTTGGAATTCGAGTCTTCCCAACCACGCAAACTAAGTCCTTGATGCCCGGTGATCAGTTCAACCACGCATAATTTGGGAAGTCCTCGATGCCCGGTAGATCAGTTCAACCACGCATAACTTGAAGTCTCTGATGCCCGGTAGATCAGTTCAACCACGCATAACTTGAAGTCCTCTGATGCCCGGTAGATCAGTTCAACCAGCATAACTTGAAGTCCTCTGATGCCCTGGTAGATCAGTTCAACCACGCATAACTTGAAGTCTTCTGATGCCCTGGTAGATCAGTTCAACCACGCATAACTTGAAGTCTTCTGATGCCCGGTAGATCAGTTCAACCACGCATAACTTGAAGTCTTCTGATGCCCCGGTAGATCAGTTCAACCACGCATAACTTGAAGTCTTCTGATGCCCTGGTAGATCAGTTCAACCACGCATAACTTGAAGTCTTCTGATGCCCCGGTAGATCAGTTCAACCACGCATAACTTGAAGTCTTCTGATGCCCCGGTAGATCAGTTCAACCACGCATAACTTGAAGTCTTCTGATGCCCTGGTAGATCAGTTCAACCACGCATAACTTGAAGTCCTCTGATGCCCTGGTAGATCAGTTCAACCACGCATAACTTGAAGTCTTCTGATGCCCTGGTAGATCAGTTCAACCACGCATAACTTGAAGTCTTCTGATGCCCCGGTAGATCAGTTCAACCACGCATAACTTGAAGTCTTCTGATGCCCTGGTAGATCAGTTCAACCACACATAACTTGAAGTCTTCTGATGCCCTGGTAGATCAGTTCAACCACGCATAACTTGAAGTCTTCTGATGCCCTGGTAGATCAGTTCAACCACGCATAACTTGAAGTCCTCTGATGCCCTGGTAGATCAGTTCAACCACGCATAACTTGAAGTCTTCTGATGCCCTGGTAGATCAGTTCAACCACGCATAACTTGAAGTCTTCTGATGCCCGGTAGATCAGTTCAACCACGCAAACTTGAAGTCTTCTGATGCCCGGTAGATCAGTTCAACCACGCATAACTTGAAGTCCTCTGATGCCCCGGTAGATCAGTTCAACCACGCATAACTTGAAGTCCTCTGATGCCCCGGTAGATCAGTTCAACCACGCATAACTTGAAGTCTTCTGATGCCCCGGTAGATCAGTTCAACCATGCATAACTTGAAGTCTTCTGATGCCCTGGTAGATCAGTTCAACCACGCATAACTTGAAGTCTTCTGATGCCCTGGTAGATCAGTTCAACCACACATAACTTGAAGTCTTCTGATGCCCTGGTAGATCAGTTCAACCACGCATAACTTGAAGTCTTCTGATGCCCTGGTAGATCAGTTCAACCACGCATAACTTGAAGTCTTCTGATGCCCTGGTAGATCAGTTCAACCACGCATAACTTGAAGTCTTCTGATGCCCCGTAGATCAGTTCAACCACGCATAACTTGAAGTCCTCTGATGCCCTGGTAGATCAGTTCAACCACACATAACTTGAAGTCTTCTGATGCCCCGGTAGATCAGTTCAACCACGCATAACTTGAAGTCCTCTGATGCCCTGGTAGATCAGTTCAACCACGCATAACTTGAAGTCCTCTGATGCCCTGGTAGATCAGTTCAACCACGCATAACTTGAAGTCTTCTGATGCCCTGGTAGATCAGTTCAACCACGCATAACTTGAAGTCTTCTGATGCCCTGGTAGATCAGTTCAACCACGCTAACTTGAAGTCCTCTGATGCCCGGTAGATCAGTTCAACCACCATAACTTGAAGTCTTCTGATGCCCGGTAGATCAGTTCAACCACGCATAACTTGAAGTCTTCTGATGCCCTGGTAGATCAGTTCAACCACACATAACTTGAAGTCTTCTGATGCCCTGGTAGATCAGTTCAACCACGCATAACTTGAAGTCCTCTGATGCCCTGGTAGATCAGTTCAACCACGCATAACTTGAAGTCTTCTGATGCCCTGGTAGATCAGTTCAACCACGCGTAACTTGAAGTCCTCTGATGCCCTGGTAGATCAGTTCAACCACGCAGTAACTTGAAGTCCTCTGATGCCCGGTAGATCAGTTCAACCACGCATAACTTGAAGTCTTCTGATGCCCTGGTAGATCAGTTCAACCACGCGTAACTTGAAGTCCTCTGATGCCCTGGTAGATCAGTTCAACCACACATAACTTGAAGTCTTCTGATGCCCTGGTAGATCAGTTCAACCACACATAACTTGAAGTCTTCTGATGCCCGGTAGATCAGTTCAACCACGCATAACTTGAAGTCTTCTGATGCCCCGGTAGATCAGTTCAACCACCATAACTTGAAGTCTTCTGATGCCCGGTAGATCAGTTCAACCACCATAACTTGAAGTCCTCTGATGCCCCGGTAGATCAGTTCAACCCGCATAACTTGAAGTCTTCTGATGCCCTGGTAGATCAGTTCAACCACACATAACTTGAAGTCTTCTGATGCCCTGGTAGATCAGTTCAACCACACATAACTTGAAGTCCTCTGATGCCCTGGTAGATCAGTTCAACCACACATAACTTGAAGTCTTCTGATGCCCTGGTAGATCAGTTCAACCACACATAACTTGAAGTCCTCTGATGCCCTGGTAGATCAGTTCAACCACACATAACTTGAAGTCTTCTGATGCCCTGGTAGATCAGTTCAACCACGCATAACTTGAAGTCTTCTGATGCCCTGGTAGATCAGTTCAACCACGCATAACTTGAAGTCCTCTGATGCCCCGGTAGATCAGTTCAACCACGCATAACTTGAAGTCCTCTTTGCCCCGGTAGATCAGTTCAACCATGCATAACTTGAAGTCTTCTGATGCCCCGGTAGATCAGTTTAACCACGCATAACTTGAAGTCTTCTGATGCCCTGGTAGATCAGTTCAACCACGCATAACTTGAAGTCTTCTGATGCCCTGGTAGATCAGTTCAACCACACATAACTTGAAGTCTTCTGATGCCCTGGTAGATCAGTTCAACCACGCATAACTTGAAGTCTTCTGATGCCCTGGTAGATCAGTTTAACCACGCATAACTTGAAGTCTTCTGATGCCCTGGTAGATCAGTTCAACCACGCATAACTTGAAGTCTTCTGATGCCCCGGTAGATCAGTTCAACCACGCATAACTTGAAGTCCTCTGATGCCCTGGTAGATCAGTTCAACCACACATAACTTGAAGTCTTCTGATGCCCGGTAGATCAGTTCAACCACCATAACTTGAAGTCCTCTGATGCCCGGTAGATCAGTTCAACCACACATAACTTGAAGTCTTCTGATGCCCTGGTAGATCAGTTCAACCACGCATAACTTGAAGTCTTCTGATGCCCTGGTAGATCAGTTCAACCACGCATAACTTGAAGTCCTCTGATGCCCTGGTAGATCAGTTCAACCACACATAACTTGAAGTCTTCTGATGCCCTGGTAGATCAGTTCAACCACGCATAACTTGAAGTCTTCTGATGCCCTGGTAGATCAGTTCAACCACACATAACTTGAAGTCCTCTGATGCCCTGGTAGATCAGTTCAACCACGCGTAACTTGAAGTCCTCTGATGCCCTGGTAGATCAGTTCAACCACGCGTAACTTGAAGTCCTCTGATGCCCTGGTAGATCAGTTCAACCACACATAACTTGAAGTCTTCTGATGCCCTGGTAGATCAGTTCAACCACACATAACTTGAAGTCTTCTGATGCCCTGGTAGATCAGTTCAACCACACATAACTTGAAGTCTTCTGATGCCCCGGTAGATCAGTTCAACCACGCATAACTTGAAGTCTTCTGATGCCCCGGTAGATCAGTTCAACCACCATAACTTGAAGTCTTCGATGCCCGGTGATCGTCAACCACCTAATTGAAGTCTTCTGATGCCCCGGTAGATCAGTTCAACCACGCATAATTGAGTCTTCGATGCCCGGTAATCAGTTCAACCAGCATAACTAAGTCTCTGATGCCCCGGTAGATCAGTTCAACCACGCATAACTTGAAGTCTTCTGATGCCCCGGTAGATCAGTTCAACCACACATAACTTGAAGTCTTCTGATGCCCCGGTAGATCAGTTCAACCACACATAACTTGAAGTCCTCTGATGCCCCGGTAGATCAGTTCAACCACACATAACTTGAAGTCTTCTGATGCCCCGGTAGATCAGTTCAACCACACATAACTTGAAGTCCTCTGATGCCCCGGTAGATCAGTTCAACCGCGCATAACTTGAAGTCTTCTGATGCCCTGGTAGATCAGTTCAACCACACATAACTTGAAGTCTTCTGATGCCCTGGTAGATCAGTTCAACCACACATAACTTGAAGTCCTCTGATGCCCTGGTAGATCAGTTCAACCACACATAACTTGAAGTCTTCTGATGCCCTGGTAGATCAGTTCAACCACACATAACTTGAAGTCCTCTGATGCCCTGGTAGATCAGTTCAACCACACATAACTTGAAGTCCTCTGATGCCCTGGTAGATCAGTTCAACCACACATAACTTGAAGTCTTCTGATGCCCTGGTAGATCAGTTCAACCACGCATAACTTGAAGTTTCTGATGCCTCAGTAGATCAGTTCAACCACACATAACATTGCAATAGATTTACTTACATGTACTTACTCCAGTGACCCTGGTATCCTGGTGAAACTGAAGTGTGGCCATTCTGCATGATGTAAATGTTTATTGATTTATATAGCACCATATTTATACAATAATATTGTATGGTGCTATATAATACAAGAAAAGACACAATGAAAGTTGTTATAAATATTCAACATAATACACATACATGGATGTAATATAAAAGAGTAAAATTAAATATATACATAGATAAATATATTAATTAATAACCAATAAGTTAGAAAACAATAATAAATAAATAATAAAAAGTAAAATTTATAATTCAAGTACACGTACGTACATCTGATGCTCATAACCTGATATCACCCAAAACCCTACGCCTTTGACATGAAGCTATACGACCTGTCTCAGTTAGTTGCTTGCTTGCTTACAGGGGAGGAGGCTTCAGATCAGCTGCTGAATCTGAGTCCGTACGAGATGAAGACGCTGCTTCATCACATCCTCAGTGGCAAGGAGTTTGACGTCTCGTCAGGTGAGTGGGTGTCTGTCCACCTGTAGTCATCCACACAGTGTGTCATGTGATTTGAGGACATTTATTAACACCTCCCTCTAGTTGTTACACTGAAGGTTTCTCTTTTATTCACCATCAGTCGTGGAGTACATGATAATGCTCTTTGTGGACCAGATCGTGTTATTTGTAAGCATATTTTAGACTCCCCCATCAGGTTGTCAGGATGCGTGTCTTCTATTCCATTAGGGGACTATCCATATAATTTTGAGACCACCCTTCTTCGTACTGCTGCCATGTAAATCCCGTGAAATTATGTTTATTTTGACAGACCCCCTTTCGTCAGAGCTGTTCCTGTATGATATGCATGAAAGATATTCTTTGTCGCAGCCACGTACTCCAGTGCTGTATTTCTTGCTGTGTTTCTTCCCCTGTGAAGCACACATCAGTAACAATAATTACTATATTCAGCATAAGGCTATTTTTATTAAACGTTTACACCGTTACTTCATTCGGTGACACGGCAACATGTTGAAAGAGACATACAGAATGTGGCAGCGAGAAGCCACAGTCGCAGCCATTCAACTGCCATAGCAATTGTGTCTAATACCATTGTTGTCCACCAGGTGACAGTTTCAGCAGTTCGCATTCGACAGACGTGGAGCACCCGCTGTGTATTCTGCCCATCCAATTATCGTCCAAGATCCCCCCAAAAAGTGCTCAGTGCGAGCGTCTCTGTCACGACATGAAGGTGTCTATTTTGTTTGTCACCCTCTCTGATGCATGCTGGGTAATTTATGGAATCTTTGGGTTGACCCACTTTGTCTGCCATGCAGGTCACCCTGTTTGTTGAGCAAAAACCCTTTCTTGTCACCCTGTGTGCTACAAATCACTGAACCTTTGTGCTATCTGTGTTGACTCAAGAACCTTTCTTATCATCCTGTGTGCTACATGCTAGCATACAGGATGCCACATCCTGTATGCTACTACGATGTTACTTATCCTATCTGCCATGTTTGTTGACTCAAGATGCCTGCTTTGCTGTCACCCTGTATGCTACATGCTTGATGCTACTAATCTCTCCTTCACATCTACCTGGTACCTTGCTTGTCACACTATGCACTGTTAATCCCCTGTGCCATCTTTGCTGACTCAAGGTGGTTGCCTTTCTTGGCACCCTCTATTACTTGCCTTTCTTGGCACCCTGTATGTTACATTTTAGACACCACTGAACCTGTATGCCAGTTCTGTGTGTCATGTCCGTTGAACCTACTCACAATTTCTCCTCTTTTCTTCACAACTGCGGTTGAGTTGTCTGACTTGTGCAGTTTGTGTAAATAAAACTGTATACCCTTTAGACATTGACCTACAGTATCCACATTTACAAAACTTTGCTGGCCAACGTCTTTGCAAGCCAGGAGTCATTGCGTTGTGCTACAATACCCCTGGCTGATCATCTCTGCAAACCATGGAAGTGAGCGGAGTAAAACTAACAATTATAGCAGTTGTCGTATCAGCCGTGGGAACAGCAGAAATAGGTGCCCCATTTTGAACACGAATACTCGACTAGGGAGAATCTCAACATAATGACCCAATCGCATACTAAATATTGCAAGTAAAACGAGAAATCACCTGAAATCACCCAAAATATTATATCATGTGACCGGAGGCCAACCACACTCCTCATGTGTGATTTCATTGGCTGACGTCAAAAGAGGAGTATTTTAAAAGTGCCAGTGGTGATGACAGCTGGTATTGATGTAATCAGACACAGTGACCCCTGACCTGTGAGGACACTGCCAAAATAATGGCACCTTTATGTGTGGATTTAAAGGACTTTTAAATTGAACATTAGACTGACTGGTTCAATCAGAATTACACCTTGTCATGTGATAGTTGTGTAAGTGGTAAGAGGTATATAATCACAGTTGAAAAATACACTGGAGAACATGTAGATTGATTTAGTTATGAAAATCACTGTACAGTGTGTTGATCTTAACCGAGAAACAGTTGAACAAGATCACAAAGAAGTGTTGAACCTGTTGATTGGTTGTCACAATGTTCGTAGAACGTCTTTTTCACTTAAGAAAGTTAGAACAACTGGAGAGTTTACAACACTGTGTGTATTGCATGTCAGAAAACATTACAAAAACCGATGCAATGTTTGTGTCAGTGCTAGCAGGGTGATTATGTTTAAAAACACGGGTGCGTAAATCACAAGGAGTGGGTTGCGTACACATATATGAAAAAGTTGCACTCCCAGAAAGCTTGTGTGTTCTTGGTCACAGTGCCATCTGATATTCATGCATTGCCCAACTTTATTTTGACTCAAAATTTTTAAAGTTAAAAAAATATAATTATCTGCATATAACAACAATAGTGTTCACTTGAAGTTTTAAGTACAAAACAATACATGCAAACATTCATAATGCCTTTACAAAGCATCCTATGCCCACTGTGGTATTTAAATTAATTATTAGCGCAGCATTTACATGTTAGATTTACCAAGTGAAATTGTGGATGTCGTAACCTGTCAAAGACAACAGAGAAATATTGCTGTTTTCAGGAGATATTGACGGATGAAACACAAATGGTACTATGTCGATACACTGCACGTTTGTTTGTAGTATGAAATTACGGTGTCGTGTGGTTCCTAACCTCTCTGTTGCGTGGTTTGTTTCGTTCTTTTTCTTCTCTGTTAGTGCTTTGGAAAACCTAATTTCAGGATGATATCCCAGTAATCTGACTGAGAATGTAGCAGAATGCAGATATTACACACTATATCAGGGTTTTACTAAAGCAGATTTCTTAATTCACAAATAACAAGTTTCAACTCACATCGACGTTTCACATGAACATTTTCAAGAGCATATCAGTGTTTTCGTTGAGAAAACATTGTCTCTTGATTGACAGGCATGTTGTATAACCTTCATGTTTGTTCTTGAAATGTCAAAAAGGCCATAGTTGGTGTGTGAGATGAAATGCACTTCCACAGGGAAGAGGGTGCGAATACGAGTGTTGGCCACAGAATATGGTGTATACATGTAGTAAGCTTCTAGTCTTGGCTGTAGAGACTTGATTGTGGTTGATGTTAGTCTCTGTCTAGTCTTCTTTCCTCCAGGAGGACTCGTATCACTCTGTCTGCTCAGAAGTTGCTCTGTAGTATTAGGTCTGTAGTATTAGGGAATCATACCCCAAGGTCTATACCATCTGCACTACACAGAACATGTGACCAGGAAGCACACTTCGGATGATTGGCTAAACTTAATTCTATACATGTGTAAATCTGTGTGAGACTTTGCTCGTGACAGTTCATGCATATAATGTGTCATTTTCATTTCGGTAATCAAACATGGCTTTATTAGCACAGCGTACGCGCCATGTTTAGGCATATCTGACACTGACCGCAATCTGTAATCCATCTATATGGTTTAATTTCTACAGTGTCACACTGCATTCAAAGAGCACAGAGATGACAGAAGTTCAAAAGTCCCACATAAATGATAACTAAACTTTAGCATGCTGTGGTAGTCTTTGTTCAAGTGTGAATGAAAACATGACTGTCTAGGCACATCATGGTTGGCTAACGTTGTCCTCCATCCCCTATACGCATTATCCTCCCTCCCCTAGACACATTGTCCATCCCCTAGACACATTGTCCTCCATCCCCTAGACACATTATCCTCCGTCCCCTAGACACATTATCCTCCGTCCCCTAGACACATTATCCTCCGTCCCCTAGACACATTAACCTCCGTCCCCTAGACACATTATCCTCCCTCCCCTAGACACATTGTCCTCCATCCCCTAGACACATTGTCCTCCATCCCCTAGACACATTATCCTCCCTCCCCTAGACACATTGTCCATCCCCTAGACACATTGTCCTCCATCCCCTAGACACATTATCCTCCGTCCCCTAGACACATTATCCTCCGTCCCCTAGACACATTATCCTCCGTCCCCTAGACACATTATCCTCCGTCCCCTAGACACATTAACCTCCGTCCCCTAGACACATTATCCTCCCTCCCCTAGACACATTGTCCTCCATCCCCTAGACACATTGTCCTCCATCCCCTAGACACATTATCCTCCATCCCCTAGACACATTGTCCTCTCTCCCCTAGACACATTGTCCTCCCTCACCAAGGCACATTGTCCTCCGTCCCCTAGACACATTGTCCTTCCTCACCGAGACTCATTGTCCTCCATCGCCTAGACACATTGTCCTCCATCCCCTAGACACATTGTCCTCCATCCCCTAGACACATTGTCCTTCCTCACCGAGACTCATTGTCCTCCATCGCCTAGACACATTGTCCTCCATCGCCTAGACACATGTCCTCCCTCCTCGAGACACATTATCCTCCCTCCCCTAGACACATTGTCCACCATCCCCTAGACACATTGTTCTCCCTCCCCTAGACACACTGTCCTCCATCCCCTAGACACATTTTCCTCCATCCCCTAGACACATTGTCCACCATCCCCTAGACACATTGTCCTCCATCCCCTAGACACATTGTCCTCCATCCCCTAGACACATTTTCCTCCGTCCCCTAGACACATTGTCCTCCCTCCCCGAGACACATTGTCCTCCCTCCCCTAGACACATTGTCCACCATCCCCTAGATACATTGTCCTCCATCCCCTAGACATATTGTCCTCTCTCTCCTAGACACATTGTTCTCCCTCACCGAGACACATTGTCCTCCGTCCCCTAGACACATTGTCCTCCCTCCCCTAGACACATTGTCTTCCCTCCCCTAGACACACTGTCCTCTCTCTCCTAGACACATTGTCCTCCCTCCCCTAGACACATTGTCTTCCCTCCCCTAGACACATTGTCCTACCTCACCGAGACACATTGTCCTCCGTCCCCTAGACACATTGTCCACCATCCCCTAGACACATTGTCCTCCCTCCCCTAGACACATTGTCTTCCCTCCCCTAGACACATTGTCTTCCCTCCCCTAGACACATTGTCCTCCCTCACCGAGACACATTGTCCTCCGTCCCCTAGACACATTGTCCACCATCCCCTAGACACATTGTCCATCCCCTAGACACATTGTCCATCCCCTAGACACATTGTCCTCCATCCCCTAGACACATTATCCTCCGTCCCCTAGACACATTATCCTCCGTCCCCTAGACACATTATCCTCCGTCCCCTAGACACATTATCCTCCGTCCCCTAGACACATTATCCTCCCTCCCCTAGACACATTGTCCTCCATCCCCTAGACACATTGTCCTCCATCCCCTAGACACATTATCCTCCATCCCCTAGACACATTGTCCTCTCTCCCCTAGACACATTGTCCTCCCTCACCAAGGCACATTGTCCTCCGTCCCCTAGACACATTGTCCTTCCTCACCGAGACTCATTGTCCTCCATCGCCTAGACACATTGTCCTCCATCCCCTAGACACATTGTCCTCCATCCCCTAGACACATTGTCCTTCCTCACCGAGACTCATTGTCCTCCATCGCCTAGACACATTGTCCTCCATCGCCTAGACACATGTCCTCCCTCCTCGAGACACATTGTCCTCCCTCCCCTAGACACATTGTCCACCATCCCCTAGACACATTGTTCTCCCTCCCCTAGACACATTGTCCTCCATCCCCTAGACACATTGTCCTCCATCCCCTAGACACATTGTCCACCATCCCCTAGACACATTGTCCTCCGTCCCCTAGACACATTGTCCTCCATCCCCTAGACACATTGTCCTCCATCCCCTAGACACATTGTCCTCCATCCCCTAGACACATTGTCCTCCCTCCCCGAGACACATTGTCCTCCCTCCCCTAGACACATTGTCCACCATCCCCTAGATACATTGTCCTCCATCCCCTAGACACATTGTCCTCTCTCTCCTAGACACATTGTCCTCCCTCACCGAGACACGTTGTCCTCCGTCCCCTAGACACATTGTCCTCCCTCCCCTAGACACATTGTCTTCCCTCCCCTAGACACACTGTCCTCTCTCTCCTAGACACATTGTCCTCCCTCCCCTAGACACATTGTCTTCCCTCCCCTAGACACATTGTCCTCCCTCACCGAGACACATTGTCCTCCGTCCCCTAGACACATTGTCCACCATCCCCTAGACACATTGTCCTCCCTCCCCTAGACACATTGTCTTCCCTCCCCTAGACACACTGTCCTCTCTCTCCTAGACACATTGTCCTCCCTCCCCTAGACACATTGTCTTCCCTCCCTTAGACACATTGTCCTCCCTCACCGAGACACATTGTCCTCCGTCCCCTAGACACATTGTCCACCATCCCCTAGACACATTGTCTTCCCTCCCCTAGACACACTGTCCTCCCTCCCCTAGACACATTGTCCACCCTCCCCTAGACACATTGTTCTCCCTCCCCTAGACACATTGTCCTCCCTCCCCTAGGCACGTTGTCCTCCCTCCCCTAGACACATTGTCCTCCCTCCCCGAGACACACTGTCCTCCCTCCCCAAGACACATTGTCCTCCCTCCCCTAGACACATTGTCCTCCCTCCCCTAGACACATTATCCTCCCTCCCATAGACACATTGTCCTCCCTCCCCTAGACACATTATCCTCCCTTCCCTAGACACATCGTCCTCCATCCCCTAGACACATTGTCCTCCCTCCCCTAGACACATTGTCCTCCACCCCCTAGACACATTGTCCTCCCTCCCCTAGACACATTGTCCTCTATCCCCTAGACACATTGTCCTCCTTCCCCTAGACACATTGGCCTCCCTCCCCTAGACACATAGTCCTCCCTCCCCTAGACACATCGTCCTCCCTCCCCTTGACACACCATCCTCCGCCCCTAGACACATTGTCCTCCCTCCCATAGACACATTGTCCTCCCTCCCTTAGACACAGTCCTCCCTCCCATAGACAGATTGACCTCCCTCCCATAGACTCAGATATCCTACAGACATGGGTGAGGAATTGTATTCTGATGCTCTTTGTATCAGGACCCCCCACTTGCTAAAGGTTTCTACACAGGTTTGACAACAGTCTTATTTCATATATCTCTAGAATGTAAAAGTGGATGGTACGAGAGTGTTTTATTTGTCAATCGTAAACAGTAAGCCAGAAGCAATGTACTGACCCGAGTTGCATATGTGCACAGCTGGCTCCTTACTGGAGTATGCCGAAGTAGGAAATCTAATCACTCGTAGGGAAACTCCAAAGTTACTAAGGGTGAGTTGTATAGAGGGTTTATGATGGTAATATTTAGGTTAAGTTTTGGGTTGAAACAGAGGAGTGTTCTGTTGAGTTTTAGCTTAAGTTTTGGGATGTTCCGTTGAGTCTTAGATTAAGTCTTGGAGTGTGCAGTTGAGTTTTAAGTCTTGGAGTGTTCAGTTGAGTCTAAGGTTAAGTCTTGGGGTGTTCAGTTGAGTCTTAGGTTAAGTCTTGGGGTGTTCAGTTGAGTCTTAGGTTAAGTCTTGGGATGTTCAGTTGAGTCTAAGGTTAAGTCTTGGGATGTTCAGTTGAGTCTTAGGTTAAGTTTTGGGATGTTCAGTTGAGTCTAAGGTTAAGTCTTGGGGTGTTCAGTTGAGTCTAAGGTTAAGTCTTGGGATATTCAGTTGAGTCTTAGGTTAAGTCTTGGGATGTTCAGTTGAGTCTAAGGTTAAGTCTTGGGGTGTTCAGTTGAGTCTTAGGTTAAGTCTTGGGGTGTTCAGTTGAGTCTAAGGTTAAGTCTTGGGGTGTTCAGTTGAGTCTTAGGTTAAGTCTTGGGATGTTCAGTTGAGTCTAAGGTTAAGTCTTGGGATGTTCAGTTGAGTCTAAGGTTAAGTCTTGGGGTGTTCAGTTGAGTCTAAGGTTAAGTCTTGGGATGTTCAGTTGAGTCTAAGGTTAAGTCTTGGGGTGTTCAGTTGAGTCTTAGGTTAAGTCTTGGGATGTTCAGTTGAGTCTTAGGTTAAGTCTTGGGGTGTTCAGTTGTCTCTAAGGTTAAGTCTTGGGGTGTTCAGTTGAGTCTTAGGTTAAGTCTTGGCGTGTTCAGTTGAGTCTTAGGTTAAGTCTTGGGGTGTTCAGTTGAGTCTTAGGTTAAGTCTTGGGGTGTTCAGTTGAGTCTAAGGTTAAGTCTTGGGATGTTCAGTTGAGTCTTAGGTTAAGTCTCGGGGTGTTCAGTTGAGTCTTAGTTAAGTCTTGGAGTGTGCAGTTGAGTCTTAGGTTATGTCTTGGGGTGTTCAGTTGAGTCTAAGGTTAAGTCTTGGGATGTTCAGTTGACTCTTAGGTTAAGTCTTGGGATGTTCGGTTGAGTCTTAGGTTAAGTCTTGGGGTGTTCAGTTGAGTCTTAGGTTAAGTCTTGGGATGTTCAGTTGAGTCTAAGGTTAAGTCTTGGGGTGTTCAGTTGAGTTTTAGGTTAAGTCTTGGGGTGTTCAGTTGAGTCTTATGTTAAGTCTTGGGATGTTCAGTTGCGTCTTAGGTTAAGTCTTGGTGTGTTCAGTTGAGTCTTAGGTTAAGTCTTGGGGTGTTCAGTTGAGTCTTAGGTTAAATCTTGGAGTGTTCAGTTGACTCTTAGGTTAAGTCTTGGGGTGTTCTGTTGAATCTTAGGTTAAGTCTTTGAGTGGTCTAGTGAGTCTTAGATTAAGTCTTGAAGTGTTCAGTTGAGTCTTAGGTTAAGTCTTGGGGTGTTCAGTTGAGTCTTAGGTTAAGTCGTGGGGTGTTCAGTTGAGTCTTAGGTTAAGTCTTGGGATGTTCAGTTTAGTCTTAGTTAAGTCTCGGGGTGTTCAGTTGAGTCTTAGGTTAAGTCTCGGGGTGTTCAGTTGAGTCTTAGTTAAGTCTTGGGGTGTTCAGTTGAGTCTTGGGTTAAGTCTTGGGGTGTTCAGTTTAGTCTTGGTTAAGTCTTGGGGTGTTCAGTTGAGTCTTAGTTAAGTCTTGGGGTGTTCAGTTGAGTCTTGGGTTAAGTCTTGGGGTGTTCAGTTGAGTCTTAGTTAAGTCTTGGGGTGTTCAGTTGAGTCTTAGTTAAGTCTTGGGGTGTTCAGTTGAGTCTTAGTTAAGTCTTGGGGTGTTCAGTTGAGTCTTAGTTAAGTCTTGGGGTGTTCAGTTGAGTCTTAGTTAAGTCTTGGGGTGTTCAGTTGAGTCTTAGGTTAAGTCTTGGGGTGTTCAGTTGAGTCTTAGGTTAAGTCTTGGGGTGTTCAGTTGAGTCTTAGTTAAGTCTTGGGGTGTTCAGTTGAGTCTTGGGTTAAGTCTTGGGGTGTTCAGTTGAGTCTTAGTTAAGTCTTGGGGTGTTCAGTTGAGTCTTAGGTTAAGTCTTGGGGTGTTCAGTTGAGTCTTGGGTTAAGTCTTGGGGTGTTCAGTTGAGTCTTAGTTAAGTCTTGGGGTGTTCAGTTGAGTCTTAGTTAAGTCTTGGGGTGTTCAGTTGAGTCTTGGGTTAAGTCTTGGGGTGTTCAGTTGAGTCTTAGGTTAAGTCTTGGGGTGTTCAGTTGAGTCTTAGTTAAGTCTTGGGGTGTTCAGTTGAGTCTTAGTTAAGTCTTGGGGTGTTCAGTTGAGTCTTAGTTAAGTCTTGGGGTGTTCAGTTGAGTCTTAGTTAAGTCTTGGGGTGTTCAGTTGAGTCTTAGTTAAGTCTTGGGGTGTTCAGTTGAGTCTTAGGTTAAGTCTTGGGGTGTTCAGTTGAGTCTTAGTTAAGTCTTGGGGTGTTCAGTTGAGTCTTAGTTAAGTCTTGGGGTGTTCAGTTGAGTCTTAGTTAAGTCTTGGGGTGTTCAGTTGAGTCTTAGGTTAAGTCTTGGGGTGTTCAGTTGAGTCTTAGGTTAAGTCTTGGGGTGTTCAGTTGAGTCTTAGTTAAGTCTTGGGGTGTTCAGTTGAGTCTTAGTTAAGTCTTGGGGTGTTCAGTTGAGTCTTGGGTTAAGTCTTGGGGTGTTCAGTTGAGTCTTAGTTAAGTCTTGGGGTGTTCAGTTGAGTCTTAGTTAAGTCTTGGGGTGTTCAGTTGAGTCTTAGTTAAGTCTTGGGGTGTTCAGTTGAGTCTTAGTTAAGTCTTGGGGTGTTCAGTTGAGTCTTAGTTAAGTCTTGGGGTGTTCAGTTGAGTCTTAGTTAAGTCTTGGGGTGTTCAGTTGAGTCTTAGTTAAGTCTTGGGGTGTTCAGTTGAGTCTTGGGTTAAGTCTTGGGGTGTTCAGTTGAGTCTTAGTTAAGTCTTGGGGTGTTCAGTTGAGTCTTAGTTAAGTCTTGGGGTGTTCAGTTGAGTCTTAGTTAAGTCTTGGGGTGTTCAGTTGAGTCTTAGTTAAGTCTTGGGGTGTTCAGTTGAGTCTTAGTTAAGTCTTGGGGTGTTCAGTTGAGTCTTAGGTTAAGTCTTGGGGTGTTCAGTTGAGTCTTAGTTAAGTCTTGGGGTGTTCAGTTGAGTCTTAGTTAAGTCTTGGGGTGTTCAGTTGAGTCTTAGTTAAGTCTTGGGGTGTTCAGTTGAGTCTTAGTTAAGTCTTGGGGTGTTCAGTTGAGTCTTAGTTAAGTCTTGGGGTGTTCAGTTGAGTCTTAGGTTAAGTCTTGGGGTGTTCAGTTGAGTCTTAGTTAAGTCTTGGGGTGTTCAGTTGAGTCTTAGTTAAGTCTTGGGGTGTTCAGTTGAGTCTTAGTTAAGTCTTGGGGTGTTCAGTTGAGTCTTAGTTAAGTCTTGGGGTGTTCAGTTGAGTCTTAGTTAAGTCTTGGGGTGTTCAGTTGAGTCTTAGTTAAGTCTTGGGGTGTTCAGTTGAGTCTTAGTTAAGTCTTGGGGTGTTCAGTTGAGTCTTAGTTAAGTCTTGGGGTGTTCAGTTGAGTCTTAGTTAAGTCTTGGGGTGTTCAGTTGAGTCTTAGTTAAGTCTTGGGGTGTTCAGTTGAGTCTTAGTTAAGTCTTGGGGTGTTCAGTTGAGTCTTAGTTAAGTCTTGGGGTGTTCAGTTGAGTCTTAGTTAAGTCTTGGGGTGTTCAGTTGAGTCTTAGGTTAAGTCTTGGGGTGTTCAGTTGAGTCTTAGTTAAGTCTTGGGGTGTTCAGTTGAGTCTTAGTTAAGTCTTGGGGTGTTCAGTTGAGTCTTAGTTAAGTCTTGGGGTGTTCAGTTGAGTCTTAGTTAAGTCTTGGGGTGTTCAGTTGAGTCTTAGTTAAGTCTTGGGGTGTTCAGTTGAGTCTTAGGTTAAGTCTTGGGGTGTTCAGTTGAGTCTTAGTTAAGTCTTGGGGTGTTCAGTTGAGTCTTAGTTAAGTCTTGGGGTGTTCAGTTGAGTCTTAGTTAAGTCTTGGGGTGTTCAGTTGAGTCTTAGTTAAGTCTTGGGGTGTTCAGTTGAGTCTTAGGTTAAGTCTTGGGGTGTTCAGTTGAGTCTTAGGTTAAGTCTTGGGGTGTTCAGTTTAGTCTTAGTTAAGTCTTGGGGTGTTCAGTTGAGTCTTAGTTAAGTCTTGGGGTGTTCAATTGAGTCTTAGTTAAGTCTTGGGGTGTTCAGTTGAGTCTTAGTTAAGTCTTGGGGTGTTCAGTTGAGTCTTAGTTAAGTCTTGGGGTGTTCAGTTGAGTCTTAGTTAAGTCTTGGGGTGTTCAGTTGAGTCTTGGGTTAAGTCTTGGGGTGTTCAGTTGAGTCTTAGTTAAGTCTTGGGGTGTTCAGTTGAGTCTTAGTTAAGTCTTGGGGTGTTCAGTTGAGTCTTAGTTAAGTCTTGGGGTGTTCAGTTGAGTCTTAGTTAAGTCTTGGGGTGTTCAGTTGAGTCTTGGGTTAAGTCTTGGGGTGTTCAATTGAGTTGTAGTTAATAGTATGAATGACTGTTTTTACATTGAGTTTTATAGTAATTCTCTGGGAGTGTGAGGGGGGTGTTAAGTTGCTTGATATTAATTCCTGACAGCAGGGTGTTAAGGTCAGTAGTCTTAGAGTAAGTATTGAGAATGACAGATGGGTTTATGTTGAGTTTTGTATAACATCACATGAACGATTAGCAGAGCCTTAGATTAAATTGGATGTGAATGAGAGATGGCATTAAACAACATTTGGATGATAAGGGGAGTTAAATTTAGTTTTGGATTACCCCTTAGGGTAAGTTGTGTGAATAACGGAGCACTATTATTCGAATTTTATATTAAGTTGTGTGAGGGACGGAAGAGCTTTAAATTAATAAATTTTGTAAATTGAGTGAATGACAGACGGGTGTTAAATTACTTTTTTGATTAGGTTATATGAATGAAAGAACACAGTTAAATTAAGTTACAGATGAGTTAAATTAGTTATATCTGCATAATGTGCGCTATACATTTCCTTTGTTTCAAGTGTAGCATAATTTCAACTTTCACTAACAATCTGTGCAGTGGTTGCACAGTCGCACTGCTCACACTGGTAGTTACTTCTTCTTGTGATGGCGTTGTGAAATGTTTAAAAATAATCACTGCATTTGGTTACATATATTGATCTTTTGTTAGTTATTCTCATTTTGTATAATATATATATTTTATGTGCATATAAACTATGCCAGGCAAGATATAGGATGTGACAGGTGATGTACATAATATGAGCATTTGTACAAGGCATATATTATTAACAAAAACTGTAATTATACACAATGTTAATGTATATCTAGCATACGACGATAATAAGTTATGCTTCTGTAAAAGTATAATGCATTATTCTATGGCGAGAGGTGATTTAATTCATATTATTGTCCTATTACTGTATTGTTATTCTGTTTGTACATCTATTTAAGTTTGATCATGTGACTAATGGACCCTGTGACTGATATCTAAATTTGCTCGTTTAATTGGTAATCTGCAGAAGGTGGATTCGCTGACCAAGCACACACTCGAACAGAGTTCCTCACATCACTTGGTCGAGCTGAAAGATCAACATGGCCAGTGGTTGCGGAGGCGTGGCCTAGATGGCGCTCTAAACCGTGTACCCGTTGGATTCTACTCTGAGATCTGGCTTGTTCTTAACCAGGTACTTGTCTTCTCTGGGTGTGCTCTCCATCTGGGAATTTCTTTATTTTATACTAAGCATTTCAAATTAATATTTATGTTGTTTTTATTCATAATATTATGTCTGTTGCCTCAACGTTCCGTTGACAACAGTTTATAAAAGATCAATATAATATGAAATGAAATGCAGTGATTATTTTTTGTTACATTGTACATTCGTGTGTATGCACTATGTGCATTTTAGTGTGTAAAATAATAATTGTGTTGTAGTGATTATGTGTTTAATGGTGTTGTGTATTTCTTAGCATTTTTGAATATGTGTTATATACATATTTAGACAGATATTTCTGATTTATCTTATTAAAAAAAGATTCTGAAGGAGTTTTATAGTGTAGGCACTAGGTCGGCATTTTAATATTTTCTGGGCAACTGTTTTTCTTTTTACCATTGTTCCACGTCATGTATTGTTGGGGAGCTTTGAACTTATGTTAAATGTATTACTTTTTGAACTTCGCTATGCAAAATTTGGAGGCCATTGCAACAAAGCCTCTAGAAATATCTGGGGAAAAACTAAGTTAGATATTGATAGCGGGAGTGTGTTTTGGGGACTGGGCTCTGTGGTGTCTTTGGTTTGTGAACAGGAAACGCCATGTGTTTGTTTCTGTGTCACAGTCTGTTTGTTTCTGTGTCACGGTCTGTAGGTTTCTGTGTCACGGTCTGTAGGTTTCTGTGTCACTGTCTGTTTGTTTCAGTGTCACGGTTTGTATGTTTCTGTGTCATGGTCTGTTTGTTTCTGTGTCACTGTCTGTTTGTTTCAGTGTCACGGTATGTGGGTTTTTGTGTCGTGGTCTGTTTGTTTCAGTGTCACAGTCTGTTTGTTTCTGTGTCATGGTCTGTTTGTTTCTGTGTCATGGTCTGTTTGTTTCTGTGTCATGGTCTGTTTGTTTCAGTGTCACCGTCTGTTTGTTTCTGTGTCATGGTCTGTTTGTTTCAGTGTCACAGTCTGTTTGTTTCTGTGTCATGGTCTGTTTGTTTCTGTGTCATGGTCTGTTTGTTTCTGTGTCACTGTCTGTTTGTTTCTGTGTCATGTTCTGTTAGTTTCTGTGTCATGGTCTGTTTGTTTCTGTGTCATGGTATGTTTGTTTCAGTGTCATGGTCTGTATGTTTCTGTGTCACTGTCTGTTTTGTTTCAGTGTCATGGTATGTATGTTTTTGTGTCATGGTCTGTTTGTTTCAGTGTCATGGTCTGTTTGTTTCAGTGTCATGGTCTGTATGTTTCTGTGTCACTGTCTGTTTGTTTAAGGGTCACGGTATGTATGTTTCAGTGTCATGGTCTGTTTGTTTCAGTGTCACAGTCTGTTTGTTTCAGTGTCACAGTCTGTTTGTTTCTGTGTCATGGTCTGTTTGTTTCAGTGTCATGGTCTGTTTGTTTCAGTGTCATGGTCTGTTTGTTTCAGTGTCACAGTCTGTTTGTTTCAGTGTCGCGGTCTGTTTGTTTCTGTGTCATGGTCTGTTTGTTTCAGTATCATGGTCTGTTTGTTTCAGTGTCACAGTCTGTATGTTTTTTTGTCATGGTCTGTTTGTTTCAGTGTCACGGTCTGAGTATCAATGGTCACCTCCTACCTCGGTCACTCACCAGCGAGGTGAGTTCGGGAATCCAAAAGTGGTGGTATATGTGCAGTACAAGGCTGGGGCAGCATTATGTATGTTACCTCAACGGTTGTCATTTAACTGCATCCTTTTTATAGCTTGTTGGCCCAGTACCACGTCTCAGATAGTTACCTCCAAACAGACCAAACTTGACCTAATACCGGAGTTGTCTTTCTCTAGGATTACACATTTACAGGTTACACATGTACCCCCTGTGTAGGATCTTTTATTTCCCCTGATATAGACACCAGATAGAAGGGACCACCGGCTTTGTGGGGTGAACGAAATTGCCTAAGTTTTGAAACAGCGGTAGGTGGGATTGAACCACCGTCCCCTCGATTAACAGTCCGATGCTCTACCGCGCAACCACCGCTGCTCCCCTACACAGGACAGGTCAAGTAAACGTGTAAACATAATATCAGATGATTTGACACAATGTATTACATAATGTATCGCCGTCAAGCATTAGAGTTTTCATTATCCATTAAACTATCTCTTCAAATACGCTGATGATAAGGCCTTACTTGGTTTGATTAGAGAAAATAACCACCAGATCTATGAGACAGAAGTTCAAAACTTGGTTTCTTTGTGTGATTCAAACTGTCTACAACTTAACACCAAGAAAACTAAGGAAATGGTCATTGACTTCCGCAAATTTCAACATGACCCGCCTAAACTATCCATCAACGGAGAGGTAGTAGAGACATTTCCAACCAGCTTGATTGGTCATTGAACACGAAACGCATTCAAAATAAGTGTTGTCAACGGAACTACTTCGTCAGAAAACTAAGAAAATTTAATGTGTGTCGGACAATAACTAATCTCTTCTATAAATCTAAGGTCCAGTCAGTCCTATGCTACTGTCTAATTTGTTGGGGTGGAAGCTTATCAGTTAAAATAGAGTGCTGCTAGATCATGTAGTACGGTCAGCCAGCAAAACCATTGGCTCGACACTCCCTATAGTGGATGAACTCTACGAAACATATATGATGAAAAAAACAAGGGACATCTTAAAGGACACTTCTCACCCATTGCACGAATTCTACTATGTTGCACAATCTGGTTGTAGGTACATTTCCGAAAGAACACGCACGAACCGCTATCGAAACACATTTCTTCCAACTTCTGTTAGGCTACTAAACGCGAAATCGTGGAGGGGAAATGATCGGGGAGGATGGGGGGATACAATGGGGCGCACTACTTTCCTACAACTTTGCACTGTCACTTCTAATTGTCACTACTAATGTTGTTGTGTTATGTGAATATTTGCCACAAGAATTTCCTCTTTGGGGGACTATTAAAGGTTATTGTATTGTATTGTATTGTACTGTATTGTATTGTATTGTATTGTATTGTATTGTATTGTATTGTATTGTATTGTATTGTATTGTATTGTATTGTATTGTATTGTATTGTATTGTATTGCAACACTACATTTCAGTTCTGTGGTAGACAAGCACACCATTACCATTAGGTTGTTTATCACTAAAATGGCAGATTACTGTGACAACCGCCACCAAATAAGGGCAGTGACATACAACTAATGGTCCCGGTTGTTACCCTCGTGAAATAAAGATGCTACTAGTTTATCAATGAACATGTTTGTGGTGGTGCCGTCAGATGACGCAGGGAGAGTTGAAGTTTGGCCTGCAAGTGGAGATGATATTGAACCGTATCCCCCAGCCTGAGTACCGTCAGTTGATGGTGGAGGCAATGATGGTTCTCATCCTGGTGATGAAGCATGACCTCGGCTGTACACACTGGGAGCAGGTGTTTGACGTTGACCAGCTGGTTCACCTGGCCAATGAGATCTTCATCCACGAGCAGGTAACTGTTTCGAATATATCGTTCAAAGATTGGGTTATACTGTAAGAAATTCACTGACTTTACACCTTTTGAAACGTACAGTGTTTCAACCCATCTACTATAGGTCTTTGTCACGTATTGGTGACAAAACACCTGAAAGAACACCAGTCAGGTGTGACAATGACAGCAGCCACACACACATTGGTGACAGTAAGAGACCATTCAGCCAGAGGTTCAAAGAACACACAAACCCGGACAAACCAACAGGAGTAGGAGACCATTGACAGACCACAGGACACTCAGTGTCCATTGATAAGTCCTGACCTGGGAATCAAACTAGCAGAAGAGGAAAGTGATGGAGGCCATTTACATCAAACGGAGAGCCCCTACCATGAACTAGGGTTAACCAGGGTTACCACCTGCCCACCATCTAGAGCCAAATTATCCTGCTAAAACCTGAGCCAACACACATAACACCAGTATGTGACAAAGACTCATGGTTGATGGGTCGAAATGTTGTATGTTTCAAAAGTTATGCTCCAAAGTAAGTGAAGTTATTACAAGTAACGTAATTCTGAGCACATAAGGTTTAGCAATAGATTACCAGACTTGACTGTATGGGGATCTGGCCAGATTACCGCTATGTTGGAACGTAGGAATTGATCTTAAATGTGTTCCACTTTGTAGTTAAGCAAAACAACTTTGATTAAATGTGTGGGATGAATAGGGACTTCCATATTTGGCAAGCATGCTATGAAATCAATGAGGCAATTAATAGACACGTTTTTATTTGGAATGAATTTGACAGATTACTAGATTTTCTTGATGGATTATTGAATTCTATATGTTGGTAATCCATCTGGTTTTTTTACCGTAAAATATACCCCTGTAATATGGGGTGCAGTAGCTCAGTGAGTAGAACACCAGACCCTCAATCTAGGAAACAAATCCTGTGCTGCATTGTCAAAGAATTCTACATTGCTCTAGTTCACCCATCTATGCAAAAGTATCTGGCTGTAGACAGTAGTGGATATTTAAGTACAAATAGTCGTCATGCATTAATTGCAGCATGTCTAAATGCTTCCCAAAGAAGTCAAGATGTGTTTTGATTGGTTTGCCTGGGAGTAAAGTGCAAAGCACTTTAAGCAGTCCTACGGTCTGGGTAAACACAACTGTAGACTGTCAGATGGATTACCTGAGCATTTTGTCAGATTATAAGAAACCTTTACCATAGTAAAACCTAGAATTTCTTCATAGACACCATTGATAGGCTGATCAGATTTCTTTAAAATCACATTACCTCCAACTCTTCCTCTGCATGCGTGCACTGTGCCATCAGTATCTGCCAAAATCACCATGTTTCTCTACACCATTGTGTGCTGTGTGAGGCAGCAAATCTATTTCTACCAACTACACTTGTCAAATATGCGTTATTTTACTGTCAATACCTTCTAGCACTCAACCAGTTTGTGTATATTCCAATATACTGCACTGATGTCCCCACCAAAAATAAGAAAATTGAAATGGCATTCTTTGTGCTACACTACAGAGTGTGACGTCTGATGTGTGATGTCTGATGTGTGACGTCTGACTGACATACTCGTTGTAGGTGAGACTAGACGGTGACGTCACCCTGTGCTGCGGCATGCCAGACCAGGCACGCATGCTTCCTCTCAAGTGTGGCGGTTCGGTTGGTATATGCCAGAACTTCTATGACATGGCACCTAGCGGTCGGTACGGTACCATGTCGTACTTGTGCAAGAGTGTCGCACAGCTGCTTGAACTACCAAAGGCGAGCGATGGCAGCTTAGACTGTCAGATCCAGTAGAAGGCAGACAGTCTGTGTGATATACCTTGCTAAAAGATGACGTTGAGATCATATATAATCTTGTGGCGTACCAAGATTCAGTCGTTTTTGTTTTGGTTCGGGTAGCAGTCTTATTGTCAGCCACTGGGGTCAAATGTCAGCGGATTTCTTGTGTCGGGATGTTTTTGTATAGTGCCGTGGATTTTTAATTGTGCCCTTAAACTATTGCAAATTTTGCGAATGTTTTCTGACATTTGTGAAGTAATACACTAGTCATGTGTGTTTGGTTGGTGACATATCACAACATGGTTTACCGATTCATTGAAGCTGTTGTCATAAATCTAAATTTTTACTCCATAAAATGTAATTATGGATTGGTGAAATTAGACTGATAACAAGGATATCGGGTACGTATTAAGTTCAGTGTTTCCCCTGCTATATGATGAACGAGGTGGGCCACCTCACTGTTTTTCTAAGCCACCTCGCTAAAATATGTGGACTATTATACAAGTGATGCTACAAACATGTTTACATGCGAACATGTAGATTGATTTGTGTCCCCACTATATGCCAGGGAATGGGTTAAAACACTTCATTTTGAAGTTAGTTTAAAAAATTGTTCTGGGGGCATGAATTGAATCTGCTGGCAAGATTCTCTTTGTCTGTAGTAGGCCTGTGTACAGTGTACGTATTCCTAGTTTTAGTGAGGCATGTGCATCTCGGTGTGTGGACTTTTTAAGTTTTGCCTTTATGATCAGTATTTTCTGGAACTTGTTCGTATGGAAGTGAGTGCAACTGACGTGTGCATTTTGTACCTAGGATTTTGTGTGATGTAGTTGTAGTGGTAGTGGCATAGGCTGTGAGTTAATGGGAATGTGAAATGTTTTGCTATCGTATTTGAATCGTATAAGAACAAATTCAATGAGATTTGTTTTTGAACAGCGCTGACTCAAACACCTCAAATACAAAGTCATGTAGGACAAGCTCCAGCGTGCAATAGATTCAATAGTACGTAATTGTCCAGTAGGTGGCAGCACATGATTTATGCAGTGTGTCTGGACAGTGTTCGATGATCATGTAAATAGCACTTTTAAACAGTCAATATGTCATAATTAGCAATAGTTTGTAAATAAGACAGTTGTAGTGCTTGTTAAAGTCACTCTGTTCGTAAATGTTTAATACATTAACATCAAAGTAATGATTAGAGTAATGAGTTGATATAGCAAAGTTTGACTGTAGAGAACCATCTTATTTCAGCGCACCAGTTAGGTGATTTTAATTGAACACTGACTACCTGCAGTATGAAAGCATTGTGTATCACTTTTCTATGTGAATTAAAACAGTGTTCACTCGTAGAAACCACAAGGTAGTGCAGTTTTCATCAAGTTTTCATCGTGTTGGCTGAACTTGAAGCAATGTCGTTAGGTGTGAATTAAAGGAACATTGACTTCCATAAATAAGAGTAAATTTGAGCGATACGATTTACTATGGCTACACTGATGGTGTGAATTGACATCGGTTCTTGCTACGGTTTGGTGAAATATATATTTACAAATTGTGGTTCACAAAAGGCATTGTGTAATATGCTTTTACGACACTGTAGAATGTGTGCCAGGAGTGAAAGGTATTGTGGGTTTGTATTACAACTGGACCTCTTGTTGCTTCTCTGTCTCAAGGTTGCAACACTGGTATCAATATGGACACAGTTAAGCTATCTCTTGGGAGTCCAAAGTTTTTTAAATATTTGTTCTCCAGAGAAGCATATTTTCTCTATGTCATAACAATTCAATATTCAGTCTTCTCAAAGTCCAAAAAACTGCCTAGGACTGTTACACAATGCATAAATAAGTGATACTTGCGATTTGTGCAGTCTGAAATAAGTATTTGCACAAATGTGCATTAGTACATCACTCACTGGCTAGATGGCACCGCTGTGAGACCCGTGTGACCAGAGATTGTGCACGTATTCGTGTAAATAAAGTGCATTTGTACATTTACCTATTGCTTGTGTCTGTACAGTCTCGTGGAAGAAAACGGTGCAGATTAATTTGTATGAAAAAGTATGCAGTTCTTAACAAAACTTGGGGGAAGCAAGGCTATGGATGGCAGTTCCTAAGAATTGTTGGGACGTTTTTTTGTTGTTTTTTAAAGTGATGGAAATACGATGATGACCGGCTGTTGAGGCTTCCAACCGATGAGATTGTTCATGAAACGTCCAGACTGTTTAAAGAAGTGGAAATAGAAGCTCTTTCACATCCAACTCACGTCACTAAGAAGCCCACTCCTTGCAGACACCACACGGCACCACCAGCTACTGACAACAGTCCTTGCAGACACCACACGGCACCACCAGCTACTGACAACAGTCCTTGCAGACACCATACGGCACCACCAGCTACTGACAACAGTCCTTGCAGACACCACACGGCACCACCAGCTACTGACAACAGTCCTTCCAGACACCACACGGCACCACCAGCTACTGACAACAGTCCTTGCAGACACCATACGGCACCACCAGCTACTGACAACAGTCCTTGCAGACACCACACGGCACCACCAGCTACTGACAACAGTCCTTCCAGACACCATCGGCACCACCAGCTACTGACAACAGTCCTTGCAGACACCACACGGCACCACCAGCTACTGACAACAGTCCTTGCAGACACCACACGGCACCACCAGCTACTGACAACAGTCCTTGCAGACACCACACGGCACCACCAGCTACTGACAACAGTCCTTGCAGACACCACACGGCACCACCAGCTACTGACAACAGTCCTTGCAGACACCACACGGCACCACCAGCTACTGACAACAGTCCTTGCAGACACCACACGGCACCACCAGCTACTGACAACAGTCCTTGCAGACACCACACAGCACCACCAGCTACCGACAACAGTCCTTCCAGACACCACACGGCACCACCAGCTACTGACAACAGTCCTTGCAGACACCACACGGCACCACCAGCTACTGACAACAGTCCTTGCAGACACCACACGGCACCACCAGCTACTGACAACAGTCCTTGCAGACACCACGCCCACCAGCTACTGACAACAGTCCTTCCAGACACCACACGGCACCACCAGCTACTGACAACAGTCCTTGCAGACACCACACGGCACCACCAGCTACTGACAACAGTCCTTGCAGACACCACACGGCACCACCAGCTACCGACAACAGTCCTTCCAGACACCACACGACACCACCAGCTGCTGACAACAGTCCTTGCAGACACCACACGGCACCACCAGCTACTGACAACAGTCCTTGCAGACACCACACGGCACCACCAGCTACTGACAACAGTCCTTGCAGACACCACACGGCACCACCAGCTACTGACAACAGTCCTTCCAGACACCACACGACACCACCAGCTGCTGACAACAGTCCTTGCAGACACCACACGGCACCACCAGCTACTGACAACAGTCCTTGCAGACACCACACGGCACCACCAGCTACCGACAACAGTCCTTGCAGACACCACACGGCACCACCAGCTACCGACAACAGTCCTTGCAGACACCACACGGCACCACCAGCTACTGACAACAGTCCTTGCAGACACCACACGGCACCACCAGCTACCGACAACAGTCCTTCCAGACACCACACGGCACCACCAGCTACTGACAACAGTCCTTGCAGACACCACACGGCACCACCAGCTACTGACAACAGTCCTTGCAGACACCACACGGCACCACCAGCTACTGACAACAGTCCTTGCAGACACCACACGGCACCACCAGATACTGACAACAGTCCTTCCAGACACCACACGGCACCACCAGCTACTGACAACAGTCCTTGCAGACACCACACGGCACCACCAGCTACTGACAACAGTCCTTCCAGACACCACACGGCACCACCAGCTACCGACAACAGTCCTTGCAGACACCACACGGCACCACAGGCTACTGACAACAGTCCTTCCAGACACCACACGGCACCACCAGCTACTGACAACAGTCCTTGCAGACACCACACGGCACCACCAGCTACCGACAACAGTCCTTGCAGACACCACACGGCACCACCAGCTACCGACAACAGTCCTTCCAGACACCACACGGCACCACCAGCTACTGACAACAGTCCTTGCAGACACCACACGGCACCACAGCTACTGACAACAGTCCTTGCAGACACCACACGGCACCACCAGCTACTGACAACAGTCCTTCCAGACACCACACGGCACCACCAGCTACTGACAACAGTCCTTCCAGACACCACACGGCACCACCAGCTACTGACAACAGTCCTTCCAGACACCACACGACACCACCAGCTGCTGACAACAGTCCTTCCAGACACCACACGGCACCACCAGCTACTGACAACAGTCCTTGCAGACACCACACGACACCACCAGCTACTGACAACAGTCCTTGCAGACACCACACGGCACCACCAGCTACTGACAACAGTCCTTGCAGACACCACACGGCACCACCAGCTACCGACAACAGTCCTTGCAGACACCACACGGCACCACCAGCTACTGACAACAGTCCTTCCAGACACCACACGGCACCACCAGCTACTGACAACAGTCCTTGCAGACACCACACGGCACCACCAGCTACCGACAACAGTCCTTCCAGACACCACACGGCACCACCAGCTACTGACAACAGTCCTTGCAGACACCACACGGCACCACCAGCTACTGACAACAGTCCTTCCAGACACCACACGGCACCACCAGCTACCGACAACAGTCCTTGCAGACACCACACGGCACCACAGGCTACTGACAACAGTCCTTCCAGACACCACACGGCACCACCAGCTACTGACAACAGTCCTTGCAGACACCACACGGCACCACCAGCTACCGACAACAGTCCTTGCAGACACCACACGGCACCACCAGCTACCGACAACAGTCCTTCCAGACACCACACGGCACCACCAGCTACTGACAACAGTCCTTGCAGACACCACACGGCACCACCAGCTACTGACAACAGTCCTTGCAGACACCACACGGCACCACCAGCTACTGACAACAGTCCTTGCAGACACCATACGGCACCACCAGCTACTGACAACAGTCCTTGCAGACACCACACGGCACCACCAGCTACTGACAACAGTCCTTGCAGACACCACACGGCACCACCAGCTACTGACAACAGTCCTTCCAGACACCACACGACACCACCAGCTACTGACAACAGTCCTTGCAGACACCACACGACACCACCAGCTACTGACAACAGTCCTGCTTCCCAGAACCACCAAGGAAGGAACCATCTCCCAGCAAACGCTCTAGCAGTGGACACAGTTGGCGGACGCCTTTAAAGCTCAACTTGCCACCCTATTCGTCCAGACTTAGGTAATCTCTTGCTACTTCCAGGCAACAATGTCCAGCCTGTTGAACATGGCCAGTATCTGGTAGAGGTAGAAGCTCTCTGAAATGCCCACTCCAAGCCAGGTGTGTTGGTGTTCAGTAGTCGAAGAATTGTATCACCAGAGCCGCAGTAGAATCGAACAGGCAGTTGGACATTTTGAAGACCTGCCGACACGCAGCCTCGACACAACGGCTAAGGCATGTGGTCGTGTCACAAGATCAACCGGCTTTGAAAAGGTCACACAACCAGGACTCGTGCAAGGAAGAAGGAGACTTCTATGTACATCATAATAAATGTATATAGATTTTTAAACTCAACAGTGGTGCATGCAATAACTTTATTAACATTTTAATTATTTTTAAATATATTAACTGTTTGTTTTAAGAGAGCATACACCGCACCCCCGTTAAGTGCACAAGCTTCACTGCACTTTTAACGCCCTTCAAGAGCCCAGTCCAGCGTCTGGAAGAAGACCGAGGAGACGCAGACAAAGGCAGGGCCGGCAGGCCAGCCTCCAGGAGTGGACTGTTTTGATTTTCGGAACCTGCCAGAGGGTGGCATAGAATTGAGCGATGATACAGAAAAACCGATAATCGTTGACATCATAGACAAATGTGGAAGGGCCATGTGCCACCAAGACCTTTGCAATTTAGCCGCGCTATGCCTAGAGTGGTGTACCCCCTCTCTCTTTCCCTCTCTCCCTCCCTCCCTCCCTCCCTCCCTCCCTCCCTCCCCCTCCTCCTCCCTCCCTCCCTCCCTCCCTCCTCCCTCCCTCCCTCCCTCCTCTCTCTCTCTCTCTCTCTCTCTCTCTCTCTCTCTCTCTCTCTCTCTCTCTCTCTCTCTCTCTCTCTCTCTCTCTCTCTCTCTCTCTCTCTCTCTCTCTCTCTCTCTCTCTCTCTCTCTCTCTCTCTCTCTCTCTCTCTCTCTCTCTCTCTCTCTCTCTCTCTCTCTCTCTCTCTCTCTCTCTCTCTCTCTCCCTCCCATCCTCTCTCTCTCTCTCTCTATCTATCTCACCGCCTCTCCAAACGTTATGAAGTGCACGCACATATGACATTGTGAACGTTGTTGCAAACAACAGCACTCCGCCACCTCCTTTCTTCCGAAGTCATGTTGTGTTGAAGCCGTTTTTACCGCCCAAAGTGCAGGTTTGCCCCCCGTCCGACTACCTTCTCTGAGGTCGACCCTGGAGTGACAGACGTGACCACACGAACAGTCGTGGAAGACGCATGTTTGCAAGCCCGATGTGGTTCATTTAAGGAGAGAAGGTCGCAAAGGTGATTTCCAAAAGGAATAGATACAACAGAACGTGATAAAAAGTTATCTGTAACGAAACTGTTCCTGACGACCGACGACAAAGACATTACGCCATGGATGGCAAATTCCTCAAATACTGCCCCTCTTCCGTAGGCGTAGATAGCGTCGAACAATTGGCTATCTTTTCGACAATGATTGCTGGAAACGTGACCGTGTGAAGCAGAGTTTTTGTGAGTATATGTTGACTTTGTTGGAGGGCCACCAGCGCTTTAGACATGTTTAATGTCGCCGCGACAAGACCGTCAACAGCACCTCCCGCCGTCTCCCGCAGTGATGGCGCGTGTTCCCAAGAGAAAGACGACAGATCTGGCGAAAATGCATTCGCAGTGGCGTTGTCGCGCTTACATTTGTCCGGGCCTTATAAACTATCCGGGTGACGTTTCTGCGCATGCGCGATAAACGTAAACCCATCAATGTGCAGCGAAACGCAAAGCATTTATCAAATAAATATCAAGGGTTGTTCGTTAACTCTCCCGTGGTGATTACTGTGAAGAGTTGCTTAAAATTTCGTTAAATACATTAAAATAGTACGTCTGTTTAAATCACTGTCACTGATTATGGCGCACTACTGTCACGTGATATACGCTTGCTATCAAAATGTGCCTCAAAACATGTTTGCCTCGTGTTAATTTGCGACAAATAACATTGCTGAAAGGTTATATACGTCGTAATGAACAGCCCGTGGTATTTATACCATAAATGCTTTGCGTTTTGCTGCATTTTGATGATTTGACATTTATCGCGCATGCGTAGAAACGTCACCCGGATAGTTTATAACGTCCGGAAAAATGTAAACGTTACAGCGCGCCGAAGCCCCGCGGCAGAGCCACTCTATTATTCTGGTGAAACTTAATTTAGCCTCGCGCCGATGCTATATCACATAGAGTAACTTCAAATGTGATACCCTGACTTTGAAGCAATCAGACATGCCACATTTTCGGGATGGCAATCTATATTTGTGACTGAAAATTCTGCAAGAATCCATATCACTAATCAGCCTAACTAAAAAGCCCTAAGTTATTAACTTTTCAAACGGGTTTTCCACGGTTTTTTTCTATGTTTATGTGTTTGGAATGTCATTCTGCATCATTTCCGCTAAAACGAAGTAAGATATGTATATATATATATATATATATATATATATATATATATATATAAAATATATATATATATATATATATATATATATATATTATATTATTTTAATACATATAAAATTAAGTGTGTGCATATAATGCCTTTGTAAGAAATGTTGTTTATTTGTGCAATATATAATATACATAATTTTTTATAGTAAAATAATTATTAGTAAAGCGATTTGTACTTCATATAGAACAAAATTAGCAAATAAACGTGCCTATTTTACTCTAACGATCATATAATTTGAAAAAGAGCAGCTGACAACTCTTACTCTTACCTAACCCTAATTTTTTATGAAAAGTCGTAAACTTTCAAACACCACAGCAGACAATTCTTAAACGGAAGCACACACCTGCGCATTACATTTTAATGCAAGGGATACTTCAGTATTTCCAAGTTGTCGATGTTCGCTAGATGGCAGCACATACCCTAAAAGGTTAGCGAGTGCTGATTATGCGTGTTCGTATTATGCTTGGTCGCATTATGCTTGCTTGCATTATGCTTGCTCGCATTATGCTTGTTCGTATTATGCCTGAATTCGTATTATGCCTGTCTTCATATGCCTGATTTCGTATTATTGCAGATTATCTGCCATAATATGACATGTTGAATCATGGCCCTAATATCGTTCCATATTTTCTAACTGAGAAATCGGTAGATTGTTAACAAAGTGTTTTCTTTAGACGGTCACGTGACTGACATTGAGTGACGTCATAGACCAAACTACGTGAAACGAAAGCGTCAAGGCGGAAGAATAGCGAGAACCGAGTGGAACCCGCAGAGAACATGACAAGGGCGCCAGAGTTGACCAGATAAATGGATAAATGAGTTCACTTATATTAGTAGCTGATAAGTAAGACCGCAACTAACTTATCTATAGGTTTAGATATTCCAAATATCTGCCACTTCTACTAGATTTCGCATTTTCCATTGGCGAAATATTCCCCATAACTGTTTGTTATACAATGAACCAAGCTTCTCGGTAGTTTATCGGAAATAGTCTTTACTGACAACGTTGATGACAATGCCATTCATGGGTGAATTCAAAAGGAACTTCTGTTAGTTACAAATCGTTCTTATCTTTTGACATCGTGGACGCTGTGGATATACGTAGATGGAGGTAGTTTGGCCTCACATTAAGCCCTTCTTGTTTACCTTGCACCAACTCCGCTGGGCTGGCCACTGTTTTAGAATGTCGGACAACTATGGAATGACAAGTGCTGCTTACACAACTAACACATGGTATGGAAACACGTGATGGCGGCTAGCGGAAACGTTTCAAAGACACTGCTAAACATTATATGAAGAAAGACCAAGTCGACATCACTGCCTGGGAAGACATGACCATTCATTTAATGTGTAGCATACACCAGGCAACGGTCAAATGTGAGACATATCATCTACGTCACGAGGCGGAGATACATCATATGAGAAAGGAGAGGGATATATCTCAACATATTCACGCCTCCCTCCCATTTGGCACCTCCTGCCCACAATGCAACATGATCTGCAGGTAAGGGCTCTTGAGTCGCATTAGGACACATGACAGACATTTGGAAGACGTCATCGCCGTTTCGAGGGGCCGCTGATGACCATAATTGGCATTATCTCCACACCGTCCACGCCTGACCTACAGCTTAAACACGGACGATTTCATATGTATACAAAGAGTAACATCGTGGGCCATAGACACTGGGTCATTTCGTTGGTCATAGACACAGGGTAACTTCGTGGTCCGTATAGACAGGGTAACTTCGTGGTCCGTAGACACAGGGTAACTCCGTGGGTCATAGACACAGGGTAACTTCGTGGTCCGTAGACACAGGGTAACTTCGTGGTCCATAGACACAGGGTAACTTCGTGGGTCGTAGATTCAGGGTAACTTCGTGGTGCGTAGACACAGGGTAACTTCGTGGTCCTTATACACAGGGTAACTTCGTGGTCCGTAGACACAGGGTAACTTCGTGGGTCATAGACACAGGGTAACTTCGTGGTCCGTAGACACAGGGTAACTTCGTGGTCCGTAGACACAGGGTAACTTCGTGGTCCGTAGACACAGGGTAACTTCGTGGGTCATAGACACAGGGTAACTTCGTGGGTCATAGACACAGGGTAACTTCGTGGTCCGTAGACACAGGGTAACTTCGTGGGTCATAGACACAGGGTAACTTCGTGGGTCATAGACACAGGGTAACTTCGTGGTCCGTAGACACAGGGTAACTTCGTGTGTCGTAGACACAGGGTAACTTCGTGGTCCGTAGACACAGGGTAACTTCGTGGTCCTTAGACACAGGGTAACTTCGTGGTCCGTAGACACAGGGTAACTTCGTGGGTCATAGACACAGGGTAACTTCGTGGTCCGTAGACACAGGGTAACTTCGTGGTCCGTAGACACAGGGTAACTTCGTGGGTCGTAGACACAGGGTAACTTCGTGGGTCGTAGACACAGGGTAACTTCGTGGGTCGTAGACACAGGGTAACTTCGTGGGTCGTAGACACAGGGTAACTTCGTGGGTCGTAGACACAGGGTAACTTCGTGGGTCATAGACACAGGGTAACTTCGTGGTCCGTAGACACAGGGTAACTTCGTGGGTCGTAGACCCAGGGTAACTTCGTGGGCCATAGACACAGGGTAACTTCGTGGGTCATAGACACAGGGTAACTTCGTGGTCCGTAGACACAGGGTAACTTCGTGGGTCGTAGACACAGGGTAACTTCGTGGGTCGTAGACACAGGGTAACTTCGTGGGTCGTAGACACAGGGTAACTTCGTGGACCGTAGACACAGAGTAACTTCGTGGGCCATAGACACAGGGTAACTTCGTGGTCCTTATACACAGGGTAACTTCGTGGTCCGTAGACACAGGGTAACTTCGTGGGTCATAGACACAGGGGAACTTCGTGGTCCGTAGACACAGGGTAACTTCGTGGTCCGTAGACTTCACTTCACTTCACTTCACTTCACTTCACTTCACTTCACTTCACTTCACTTCACTTCACTTCACTTCACTTCACTTCACTTCACTTCACTTCACTTTACTTTATTGTCCTTAATAAGGATATGCATTTTACAACTCATGATCACATCTAAAATATATGGGATGGTCTCAACAAAAATGCAAATGAATTTCCAGATGTATACACTACAAGAACAATTCAACCGGGTGACATCAATATGACTCATTTAGCATTCAACATTCTAATGGCCACCGGCACAAAACTCCTGCTATAGCGACATGTTTTACATTTTATACAACGGTATCTCCTTTGAGACGGAAGTACATGTAAGAACGTAGAGAGCGGGTGATCAGACTCAGTAGCGACAGCTCGAGCTTTGTTCAAAATTGCATGGTCGATTATTTCGGAGAGCTTTGGTGTAGGTAAACCAATGATCTTGGCAGAAACATGTGAGATTTTCAGAAGCCTGTTACGGTTTTTCACAGAAAGAGCAGGGTAGTAACAAATGCTGCAGTAGGTTAAGAGAGGCTCAATTATGCTACCGTAAAGGCATAGAAGAAGTAGGTACAGCACTGTGCAGCCAGATTTGTCAAAAACTACCATCGACGCCAAACAGCCACAACAGACCTAATAGCCACCCTTGGATGGCCCACTCTTGAGCGACGCAGGATTATCAAACAAGCAATGACATTTTACAAAATTTTAAACAACATAATCAACATCACACCACCACCGGGCCTACTAAAACCATCAAAAAACCGTGGCCATTACATCGCCACCAGGTGCCGCATCAACACTGCAGTGTTCTCCTTTTACCCCCGTGCAATTCGCATCTGGAACATGATCCCACCACACATTACTGCAATAGAAAATCCCATAGCTTTTCAAGCAGCAATAATGAACCTCCCCTTCCCAACACCCAATCACCTAAATTGCCTGTAAAACAAACAAACAAGTTATAACAAACAAACAAACAAACAAACAAACAAATAAACAAACAAACATACATACAACCAAACGCATGCGCACAAGAAGCACTACAAACTGCTGCGTTAGCCCAAGTTTGGGCTGTTTGGAGTAAACAACCTGAGACCTGAGACCTGAGTGGATCAACATAGAAAGCTCGTAACTTTCGAAGAACGTGCAGTCGCTGCTGAGACTTCTTTTGCACGGCTGTAACATGCTCTGTAAATGACAATTTTTCATTTAATATAACACCGAGGTATTTGAATGAATCAACCTGTTCCACAAGTTCACCGTTGATGACAATAGGGCTAATGACAGTTCTATTACGACGGAAGTGGATGCACATTTCTTTCGTTTTGGAAACATTCAGATGCAGAAATGTTTTACTGCACCAACTAGAGAAACGTACCACTGAAGAAAGATATGACTGGTATGAGGCAAAATCATTCAAAAGAGCGAGCATGGCTGTATCATCAGAAAACCTCACAAATTGGGTAGATGAATCAACACTACGACAGTCATTTGTATACAAGGTGTACAAAAATGGACTCAGAACACAACCCTGGGGCGCACCTGTGTTGCTAACAAGCACTGGTGACTTTATGTCATCCACTCGAACACACTGCGGGCGATTACTTAAGAAATTGAAAACCCAGTGAACAAGTGCGGCTGGAACTTCTAGTTTCGTGGTCCGTAGACACAGGGTAACTTCGTTGTCCGTAGACACAGGGTAACTTCGTGGGTCGTAGACACAGGGTAACTTCGTGGGTCGTAGACACAGGGTAACTTCGTGGGTCGTAGAAACAGAGTAACTTCGTGGGTCATAGACACATGGTATCTTCGTGGTCCGTACACAAAGAGTAACTTCGTGGGTCCGTCTACACAGGGTAACTTCGTGGGTCATAGACACAGGGTAACTTTGGGGGTCGTAGACACAGGGTAACTTTGTGGGTCATAGACACAGGGTAACTTCGTGGGTCATAGACACATGGTAACTTCGTGGTCTGTAGACACAGGGTAACTTCGTGGGTCCGTCGACACAGGGTAACTTCGCGGGTCATAGACACAGGGTAACTTCGTAGATCATAGAAACTGGGTAACTTCGTGGATCATAGACACTGGGAAACTTCGTAGGTCGTAGACACTGGGTAACTTCGTGGGCCATAGACACAGGGTAACGTCATGGGTCATAGACACTGGTTAACTTCGAGAGCCATAGACGCTGGGTAACTTCGTGGGTCATAGACACCGGGTAACCTCGTAGGCGGTAGACACGCCGGGTAACTTCGTGGTTTTTAGACACCGGGTAACTTCGTGGGACATATGTATACAATGGGTCATAGACACTGGGTAATTTCGTTGGTCATAGACACAGGGTAACTTCGTGGTTCGTAGACACAGGGTAACGTCGTGAACCGTATACACACGGTAACTTCATAGGCCATAAACACAGGGTAACGTCGTAGGCCATAGAAACAGGGTAACTTCGTGGGCCATGGACACAGGATAATTTCGTAGGTCGTAGATACAAGGTAACTTCGTATACCGTACATACAGATACACGGTAACTTAGTGCATCTTAAATACAGGGTAACTTCATGTGCCATATACACCGGGTAACTCCGTGGGTCATAGACACAATGTAACTTCGTGGGCCGTAGACACAGGGTTACTTCGTGGGTCATAGACACTGGGTAACATCATAGATCATTGATACTGGGTAACATCGTAGGTCATTGATACTGGGTAACATCGTAGGTCATTGATACTGGGTAACATCGTAGGTCATTGACACTGGGTAACATTGTAAGTAATTGATACTGGGTAACTTCGTGGGTCATTGATACTGGGTAACTTCGTAGGTCATAGACACAGGGTAACTTCGTGGGTCATAGACACAGGGTAACTTCGTAGGTCATAGACACAGGGTAACATCGTAGGTCATTGATACTGGGTAACATCGTAGGTCATAGACACAGGGTAACTTCGTAGGTCATAGACACAGGGTAACTTCGTGGGTCATAGACACTGGGTAACTTCGTGGGTCATTGATACTAGGTAACTTCGTGGGTCATTGATACTGGGTAACTTCGTAGGTCATAGACACAGGGTAACTTCGTGGGCCGTAGACACAGGGTAACTTCGTGGGTCATAGACACTGGGTGACATCGTAGGTCATTGATACTGGGTAACTTCGTAGGTCATTGATACTGGGTAACATCGTTAGTCATTGATACTGGGTAACATCATAGATCATTGATACTGGGTAACGTCGTAGGTCTTTGATACTTGGTAACTTCGTAGGTCATTGATACTGAGTAACATCATAGGTCATTGATACTGGGTAACGTCGTAGGTAATTGATACTTGGTAACTTCGTAGGTCATTGATACTGGGTAACTTCGTAGGTCATTGATACTGGGTAACGTCGTAGGTCATTGATACTGGGTAACTTCGTAGGTCATTGATACTGGGTAACGTCGTAGGTCTTTGATACTAGGTAACGTCGTAAGTTATTGATACTGGGTAACGTCGTAGGTCTTTGATACTAGGTAACGTCGTAAGTTATTGATACTGGGTAACTTCGTAGGTCAATGATACTGGGTAACTTCGTAGGTCAATGATACTGGGTAACGTCGTAAGTCAATGATACTGGGTAACTTCGTGGGCCGTAGACGTTGGGTAACATCATAGATCATTGATACTGGGTAACATCATAGATCATTGATACTGGGTAACATCGTAGATCATTGACACTGAGTAACATCGTAGATCATTGATACTGGGTAACATCGTAGGTCATTGATACTGGGTAACATCGTAAGTCATTGATACTGGGTAACTTCGTAGGTCATTGATACTGGGTAACATCGTAGGTCATTGATACTGGGTAACTTCGTAGATCATTGATACTGGGTAACATCGTAGATCATTGATACTGGGTAACATCGTAGGTCATTGATACTGGGTAACATCGTAGATCATTGATACTGGGTAACATCGTAGGTCATTGATACTGGGTAACTTCGTAGGTCATTGACACTGGGTAACATCGTAGGTCATTGACACTGGGTAACTTCGTAATCATTGATACTGGGTAACTTCGTAGGTCATTGATACTGGGTAACTTCGTAGGTCATTGACACTGGGTAACTTCGTAGGTCATTGATACTGGGTAATTTCGTAGGTAATTGATACTGGGTAACTTCGTAGGTCATTGATACTGGATAACGTCGTAGGTCGTTGATACTGGTTAACGTCGTAAGTCATTGATACTGGGTAACTTCGTAGTTCATAGACACAGGGTAACTTCGTAGGTCATAGACACTGGGTAACTTCATAGGTCATAGACACAGGGTAACTTCGTGGGTCATAGACACTGGGTAACGTCGTGGGTCATAGACATTGGGTAACTTCGTGGGTCATAGACACTAGGTAACTTCATGGGGCATAGACACAGGGTAACTTCTTAGGTCATAGACGCAGGGTTACTTCGTAGGTCATAGACACTGGGTAATTTCGTGGGTCATAAACACTGGGTAACTTCGTGGGATAGACACAAGGTAATTTCGTGAGCTGTTGACACCTGGTGACTTTGTGATTGTGTTGTTGCAGAAGCGGTGAAGTCGGTCAAACGGAAATCTGTTTATGCTGAAGCAGAGCATATGTCAAACACCGGAAGTCCTAGTTGTGACATCTTGCCGGACTTGTTTTGTCGGTATGGTTATGACAGTATTCTATTAGTTATGTTTCTGTAAATGCATGCTCAGTTTTACTATACTAATACTGACTAATCATAATTATTGTCACAAATTTAAAAGGCAACATGCCGGAAATAGACGATTTATAGGAGATTCGCTAGTTAAGAATAAATGGTGGTTTGCATCTTTTCGGTAACAGGTTTAAGGAAGTAGCTCTGCAATAAAAGCCCACGAAAAGTATTTGCTGAAGACATCATGTTGATATGCAGCTGATTAGCGTAATACGGATGTCTTCACAAAATGATCATAATGATTTGCAATAGGCTTTTGTAATGCCGACATCATGTCAAATCGGACATCATGTTTTGCAACCGACTTTCGGAATGCCACCCTCTTGCTGAAGAGAAAAATACTTTTCAGTATTGGAATTCCTATGCGTCTTGCAAAAGCGTCACAATGCTGAAACCTTTTGGTTGGTTAACCAGAGATCAGAATGTCAATGGAGTCGTATTGTCGGGGAATTGATTCACGGAGGACAGCAGATTACTCGCTAACGCAGCCTTGACTTCGGACAAGAGGAACATGTGACGTCAACGATATTCCAATGTGATGAGAGGTTCACAGACGGACAAGTAATTTCGATCATCCCTGAACGCAAAATTCGAAGTCTTGTCGACATAGGTACTCGTAATGGCGCGCTAACGTCTAATTCCGTAGATCGTACGTTCATTCATGTGTTAATGTCAATTTCTTCCTGGTTCTCTTTCTAGATTCCTCCAGAATTGGCGACATGACCTACCTGGAGGAAGCGATACCCCTGCCTCCGAGCAGATAATACGGTTTCTCCCCACTGTACATCAGCATTTTCTTTTTCTTTTTTATTTACCGTCACATTTGCTGTTTATCTTTTGTAACGTCATGATAAATATCACCTGTTTTCACCTCAATTCGTATATCACCAAAATAAGCCATAGCAGAAACCGTCACGTTCCTTATCTCGTCATGTTCACTACGTTACGTCCACCCAAGCTTCACTTTCACTGGGCTAAGGTCACTCATTTGTGATAGTGTGTCATCATCATTCACGTGTGATACAGGCTTATGGTAATTCACTTATGATAATGGGTTGTGATCACCCACTTATGAGACTGGATTATGGTCACTCACCTGTGATAGTGGGTTATAGCCACTCACCTGTGATAGTAGGCTACGGTCACTCACCTGTGATAGTGGACTTCAGTCACTCACCTCTAATAGTGGGTCATGGTCACTCGCCTGTGATAGTGGGTTATGGTCACTCACCTGTGATAGTGGGATATGGGCACTCACCTGTGATAGTGGGTTATGGTCACTAACCTGTGATAGTGGGATATGGGCACTCACCTGTGATAGTGGGTTATGGTCACTCACTTGTGATAGTGGGTTATGGTCACCCACCTGTGATAGTGGGTTATGGTCACCCACCTGTGATAGTGGGTTATGGTCACCCACCTGTGATAGTGGGTTATGGTCACTCACCTGTGATAGTGGGTTATGGTCACTCACCTGTGATAGTGGGTTATGGTCACTCACCTGTGATAGTGGGTTATGGTCACTCACCGGTGGTAGTGGATTATGGTAACCCACCTGTGATAGTGGGCTATGGTCACTCACCTGGGATAGTGGGTTATGGTCACTCACCTGTGGTAGTGGATTATGGTCACTCACCTGTGATAGTGGGCTATGGTCACTCACATGTGATAGTAGGTTATGGTCAGTCACCTGTGATAGTGGGTTATGGTCACTCACCTGTGGTAGTGGATTATGTTCACTCACCTGTGATAGTGGGTTATGGTCACTCACCTGTGATAGTGGGTTATGGTCACTCACATGTGATAGTGGGCTATGGTCACTCACATGTGATAGTGGGTTATGGTCACTCACCTGTGATGATAGGCAGAGTTTCCTCATCCGTGACATTGGGTTATCGGTCATTCACTTGTGATGCTAAGAATAGGTCGCTCACTCGTGACACTGGGTTATGGTAACTCACTTGTGATGCTAGACAGTGGTCGCTCACTCGTGACACTGGGATATGGTCACTCACTTGTGACGCTAGTCAGTGGTCGCTCCCTTGGGACTCTGGGTTATGGTCACTCACTTGTGATGCTAGGCATAGGTCGCTCACTCGTGACACTGGGTTATGGTCACTCACTTGTGATGCTAGGTAGTGTTCGCTCATTCGTGACACTGGGTTATGGTCACTCACTTGTGATGCTTGGCAATGGACGCTCACTCGTGATACTGGGTTATGGTCACTCACTTATGATGCTAGGAATAGGTCGCTTACTCGTGACACTGGGTTATGGTCACTCATTTATGATGTTAGGAATAGGTCGCTTACTCGTGACCCTGGGTTATGGTCACTCACTTGTGATGCTAGGCATAGCTCGCTCACTCGTAACACTGGGTTATGGTAACTCACTTGTGATGCTAGGCATAGGGCGCTCAATCGTGACGATGGGTTATGTTCTCTCATTTGTGACGCTAGGCATAGTTTTCTCGTCCGTGAAACTGGGTTATGGTCAATCACTTGTGATGTTAGGCGTACATCGCTCACTCGTGACGCTGCGTCATTGTCATTCACTTGTGATGCTAGGCAGTGGACGCTCACTCGTGACACTGGGTTATGGTCACTCACTTGTGGTGCTAGGCAGTGGTCGCTCACTCGTGACACTGGGTTATGGTCACTCACTTGTGGTGCTAGGCAGTGGTTGCTCACTCGTGACACTGGGTTATGGTCACTCACTTGTGGTGCTAGGCAGTGGACGCTCACTCGTGACACTGGGTTATGTATGGTCACTCTTGTGTGCTAGGCAGTGGTGCTCACTCGTGACACTGGGTTTGGTCACTCACTTGTGTGCTAGGCAGTGGCGCTCACTCGTGACACTGGGTTATGGTCACTCACTTGTGGCTAGGCAGTGGACGCTCACTCGTGACACTGGGTTTGGTCACTCACTTGTGGTGCTAGGCAGTGGTCGCTCACTCGTGACACTGGGTTATGGTCACTCACTTGTGGTGCTAGGCAGTGGACGCTCACTCGTGACACTGGGTTTGGTCACTCACTTGTGGCTAGGCAGTGGCGCTCACTCGTGACACTGGGTTATGGTCACTACTTGTGGCTAGGCAGTGGGCTCACTCGTGACACTGGGTTTGGTCACTCACTTGTGGCTAGGCAGTGGCGCTCACTCGTGACACTGGGTTATGGTCACTCACTTGTGGCTAGGCAGTGGTGCTCACTCGTGACACTGGGTTATGGTCACTCACTTGTGTGCTAGGCAGTGGCGCTCACTCGTGACACTGGGTTATGGTCACTCACTTGTGGCTAGGCAGTGGCGCTCACTCGTGACACTGGGTTATGGTCACTCACTTGTGGCTAGGCAGTGGTGCTCACTCGTGACACTGGGTTATGGTCACTCATTGTGGTGCTAGGCAGTGGTGCTCACTCGTGACACTGGGTTATGGTCACTCACTTGTGGCTAGGCAGTGGTCGCTCACTCGTGACACTGGGTTATGGTCACTACTTGTGGTGCTAGGCAGTGGTGCTCACTCGTGACACTGGGTTATGGTCACTCACTTGTGTGCTAGGCAGTGGACGCTCACTCGTGACACTGGGTTTGGTCACTCACTTGTGGTGCTAGGCAGTGGCGCTCACTCGTGACACTGGGTTATGGTCACTACTTGTGGTGCTAGGCAGTGGGCTCACTCGTGACACTGGGTTTGGTCACTCACTTGTGGTGCTAGGCAGTGGCGCTCACTCGTGACACTGGGTTATGGTCACTCACTTGTGGTGCTAGGCAGTGGCGCTCACTCGTGACACGGGTTTGGTCACCACTTGTGTGCTAGGCAGTGGTGCTCACTGTACACTGGTATGGTCACTCACTTGTGGTGCTAGGCAGTGGCGCTCACTGTGACACTGGGTTTGGTCACTCACTTGTGGTGCTAGGCAGTGGCGCTCACTCGTGAACTGGTTTGGTCACTCACTTGTGGTGCTAGGCAGTGGACGCTCACTCGTGACACTGGGTTATGGTCACTCACTTGTGGTGCTAGGCAGTGGTCGCTCACTCGTGACACTGGGTTTGGTCACTCACTTGTGGTGCTAGGCAGTGGTCGCTCACTCGTGACACTGGGTTATGGTCACTCACTTGTGATGCTAGGCAGTGGTTGCTCACTCGTGACACTGGGTTATGGTCACTCATTGTGGTGCTAGGCAGTGGTTGCTCACTCGTGACACTGGGTTATGGTCACTCACTTGTGGTGCTAGGCAGTGGACGCTCACTCGTGACACTGGGTTTGCTCACTCACTTGTGGTGCTAGGCAGTGGTTGCTCACTCGTGACACTGGGTTATGGTCACTCACTTGTGGTGCTAGGCAGTGGTCGCTCACTCGTGACACTGGGTTATGGTCACTCACTTGTGGTGCTAGGCAGTGGTCGCTCACTCGTGACACTGGGTTATGGGCACTCACTTGTGGTGCTAGGCAGTGGACGCTCACTCGTGACACTGGGTTATGGTCACTCACTTGTGGTGCTAGGCAGTGGTCGCTCACTCGTGACACTGGGTTATGGTCACTCAGTTGTGGTGCTAGGCAGTGGAC
>JAODUO010000739.1:182500-187500 GCA_025642075.2 Ridgeia piscesae | reverse complement strand
TTTATTATCTTGTGTAAAACAGAGTATTTTCTCACGTCCGATTTATATTTTTAGTATTTCTCTTTTTTGGCATTAAATGTCTACAAAGATGACCACGATACCCAACAAGATCGCATCACACGACACAGTGTTATAGTATTACGACACGTGTGCAAAATAGCGCCAACGAATCATCTTGTTCAAGATTCATGGTGACTAGACTAAATATATATATATATATATATATATATATATATATATATATATATATATATATATATATATATATATATATATAATATATATCTCACAGCCAACACAACCAGTATTTAGGCAACAGTAATGCAAAGCCCACTCCGCTGGACTGGCCACTATGTTAAAATATCGGACAACCGTCTCCCCCGACAGATACTGTTTGCACAATTACCACATGGTCAACTCACCCCTGACGACAAGGATGCCAAGACAATAACAACAACAAATGCAGCTTGACCATTGTCTAATAATCGGACAACTATTACTTTTAATAGCCACTAGCCATCACGCATGACGAAATGTTTTTGCGAAACGCTAGGACTGGGAAGGAAAGCCTCGCACAGTCATCCCGCTGCCCTCTGTACTTTGTGGCTTTATAAATCAGGCAGTCAGTTACTGGTCCTCCGTTCCCCACCTTCCTAATTTTCCGGAATTGGGGGGAGTGGCTCCCTGCCACCCTGGCTACACAACGGGGAATATAAGCTGTACACAACTACGAGAAACGATACGTCGGCGAGGCGGGGACCGATATGTGAACCGAATCCAGGGCGCTTGCTGACACTATATTAAAATGCTAACATATTTCAAAAACATTAACGGACTCAAATGGTGACGAACTCCACGAGTTTACCGCTATCAAATGTATGCCACTGGGCCAAGTTAGGGTGACGAAGTCGTACTGACGACAGGTACACGTTGTACTTGAGTGAGACGTTGGACGGCCAATACAGTCACGTGGCAGACGCGAGCGGTAGGGCCGAGGACCACTGTGAGTTTGTCGGCGGCTCAGAACGGACCGCTCGCACGGCCAGCTACCCGCACAAGGCACCCAAGATCACGGGTGAGTCAACGAGGACACGTAGACACTGTTACATACGCACGCACGAACGCACGCACGCATGCACGCACGAAGGGACACACACCCATATACACACAACACGTACACACACGCCCACGCGCGCGCACGCGCACGCACACGCACACGCACACGCACACGCACACGCACACGCACACGCACACGCACACGCACACGCACACGCACACGCACACGCACACGCACACGCACACGCACACGCACACGCACACGCACACACACACACACACACACACACACACACACACACACACACACACACACACACACACGACAATTAACTGTAGATGGCAGGTGGACAAGGAAGCCTTTTGGCTTATCGAGAGTCCAACCTATCTGTCTAATTGTACCCAACCATTCTCAGGTATACGTCGAGTTTAAGTTTAAATCGAAATGAAATGGTTTAGGGAGAGAGGTTAAGTTCCACTGGTTGTCAGTCACTCTATTTTATCTCTATATGCGCATATAAAGGACGTGGGAGCACGGTCCGCCTAAACATTTGGAATGTTTTATTTGTCTTGGCGTTTTTGTTTGTGCCTTGTGCCATAAAACAATATTTCCATTCAACCCACCTTTTGTTCCAAACACATAACGACTACACACCTATGCACCAGTAACAATTCTTTGTCTTGACCATGTCTCCCGACACTGACCACGTCTGAGTATAGTTCACATGTGATTACTAGTTGTGGCCATTGAGCATTGATGGAGAGAAACGCACCATTTTTGCCAGGACTTTAACATTTCAATTACTTAACTTGTGCAACGTATCATCTTGCTACGACTACTCACGTCTGTGTAACGTAGGATCAACGTTTCACTAAACCCAAACGTTGGGCATCCGAGGTACTGACCCTGTGACGGTTAGCTTTTGTAAAGTGGACAACTGTAGTCTTCTTAATTTGCCCATTATTGCAATGAAATGTCAGTTGTTTGGTGGAACAGATATCGAAAAATATATTACTTTAAAAATGCGTTAATTTTACTGTGTGTACACTGTCGAATTAGTGCATTTTATCTTACATAAATAAAGCCATTTACACCCATGAACACCACAGCAAGTTGTCTCATGACATGGCCTATACATGTCTCATTCTATTGGTCCTATCAGGCTTCTATCGTTGGCGTTGGGGCGAGAGACCACAATGGGGCCCGATTGGAAACGGACCAGGCGGCCGGCTGCAGTCGACGGGGCGATATTACGTGAAATGGTACGAGTGTGACGTCACCATACCAGGGTCGTCTACTGTGCTGGATTTGAACGCGGCTGACTCCATTTCCCGAGAGTCGACGAGGGAAGTTCCAAGTAGAGCGGCTCCAGGTAAAGTGCTGTGACGTCACAGATATATGAAAGCGAGGCTGTTTGTTATCCGTTTGTTAACATGGCGTTCTTAAAACCTGAACTCATAATGATGAAGGTAGAGCTTAATAAGCTACGAAGGGTCGTATTAAATGTTACATTGGCGAAACGTCCACATTGTGAACACACGCTAAATATATTTTGATACTCGTACAGCGTAGAGCGCTGTGGCTCAAGGGTAGAGCTTCTGGCTATCGACTAAGAGAACCCGGGTGAAAATCCTGTGCTGCGATGTTAAAACCTTCGGCGAGTTTTTCTACTCTACATTGCTCCAGTTCACTTAGCTGTATAAATGAATACCTGCCTACAGACAGTGGTGGATATGTACGAAAAGCCTTCGCGCATTAATTATAGCATACGGTTGTATGACTCCCAGAGAAGTTGAGATGGTTTCTGATTGAACAGGTCTGTCAGGGAAGTAAAGTGTAAAGCTCTTTGACGATTGGATACTGCGCTATATAAGAACTTTACTACATATTTTTTTTTACAAATGACATGCTTATTTAGTTATCGTTACTTCATTCTTTCTCTGTATAGGGCGTTTAACTACTAACGACATGTGCTACATAACATAGATTTATTAATATAACAATCAGGACAGGTATACTATATTCTACGGCGACGCGAGAAGAGATTTGATGGACACATTGAACTTTGTGCAGCTGCTGGTGGTGTCCTGGCGTTCACAATTAGGCCAACCAACACGACAGTGGAGACGGGAGAACCCGTCACGTTCGAATGTGCCGTCAACCAGCCTGGGGCTGACATCACGTGGTAGGTGGTCACAGTCGCCGGGAGACGAGGTCGAGGTGCAGGGGGAGATTGTGAGACAGGGGACGATAGGGGAGACACAGACAGACGGACAGACAGACAGACGGACGGACGGACGGACGGACGGACGGACGGACGGACGGACGGACGGACGGACGGACGGACGGACGGACGGACGGACGGACGGACGGACGGACGGACGGACGGACGGACGGACGGACGGACGGACGGACGGACGGACGGACGGACGGACGGACGGACGGACGGACGGACGGACGGACGGACGACGGACGGACGGACGGACGGACGGACGGACGGACGGACGGACGGACGGACGGACGGACGGACGGACGGACGGACGGACGGACGGACGGACGGACGGACGGACGGACGGACGGACGGACGGACGGACGGACGGACGGACGGACGGACGGACGGACGGACGGACGGACGGACGGACGGACGGACGGACGGACGGACGGACGGACGGACGGACGGACGGACGGACGGACGGACGGACGGACGGACGGACGGACGGACGGACGGACGGACGGACGGACGGACGGACGGACGGACGGACGGACGATGATAGAGAGAAACAAAAGGAAGCGCGCCAACCCACATATAAGTCACCACCCCCTGTGGCTGCTGCAGGTACTTCAACGACGACGAGCTCTACACAGACCGCAGCCGCGGCATCGACGTCGACGGCAGTGTCGTCCTCATAGCGGAAGTGACGTCACGCGACGCTGGCGAGTACGAATGCGTGGCAAGCTCGGACGAGGGACGACCGCTGCAGACGTCCGCCTTCCTCCGCGTGGTGGACTTCGCGGTCGTTGAGCCGCAGCGCGTCGCACGGCAGTGTACAATTGGTAGGGTAGATCACGTGACATGTTGCCTAGCAACAAAGTCACTTTCTGTATTCGCCAATTCTATATTAATCATATGGACTTTTTTATAGCAAAGGCTACTTGAAAGTTTCAGTGTAATGTTTGTGTGTGTGTGTGTGTGTGTGTGTGTGTGTGTGTGTGTGTGTGTGTGTGTGTGTGTGTGTGTTTGTGTGTGTGTGTGTGTGTGTGTGTGTGTGTGTGTGTGTGTGTGTGTGTGTGTGCGCGCGCGTGAGTGTGTGCGTGCGTGCGTGTGTGTGGTGTGTGTGGGTGGGTGTGGGTGTGGATGTGCGTATATGTGTGTGCGCATGCGTATTCACATATGTATATGTGTATGTGCGTATGTGCGTATGTGCGTCTGTGCATCTGTGCGTCTGTGCGTCTGTGCGTCTGTGCGTCTGTGCGTCTGTGCGTCTGTGCGTCTGTGCGTCTGTGCGTCTGTGCGTCTGTGCGTCTGTGCGTCTGTGCGTCTGTGCGTCTGTGCGTCTGTGCGTCTGTGCGTCTGTGCGTCTGTGCGTCTGTGCGTCTGTGCGTCTGTGCGTCTGTGCGTCTGTGCGTCTGTGCGTGTGTGAGTGTATGTATATTGCAACATGCGACCGGCTTGTGCACACATGTCTGCGTGAATACACGTGCACTGATGCAGTGCGTCAGAAAACACCGCTTCTTATACATTTACGTGAACACAGTTCACCCGATTAACCAATGTTGTTCCGCATTCAGCTTTTGACCATGTCCCGTCCGATGCTGTGGTCAACTCTGGCCGTAGTCACGTATTCCGGTGTTCGCCCGCTAAACGCAGCGTTGACCGCGTCACGTGGTGGAGGGACGGAAGTCAGATAACCACTTCCGGTCGTTTCCGGGTACTCGTGAACGG
>JAODUO010000739.1:157500-175000 GCA_025642075.2 Ridgeia piscesae | reverse complement strand
ATTAAATCACACGATGTACATGTATAAGAACTGTTTGTCTAAAGTGTACACTTTCGTTTCTCTTTCTTTTGATATCTAGCGCGGCTTATTTAGCATGTGTTGCCATAAAACGTCCATTCCGCCTAGGTGAGTGGACTACGTGGCCAGGTGTCACTGGTCCACCCAGAGCTTCACTAGACTTAAATTCAAGGAATAAAACAACATAAACAACAAATGTTTAAATTATAAAAAATATCTACAACTATATACCCAGAAACAGGTGTTTGAAAACGAGGCTCACATTGCCTCGATATCGTCAACATATCATGTATCAACCTATGCTTCATGTATTAATCTTTTAAACTGTGGTATATTTCCCATCGGGGATGGTATATGTAAGACATTAGATATTCCGCCTAAAATCACATCAGTGATTTATTACCGTCAACTGCGAAGATTTATTGTTTTGCTGTTGCATTGTGTCCGTTATATGTCATATAACGGACATATGGTAATTAATCGTCTTATTGTATCCTTTTGAAGCATTGTGTGTATGTCTCTTATATTCAATCAACTGTGATGTTGGAGAGCCACTAATTAATAAACTAACACATTCACAGTTTCTTATCCCAGAAGTAGGTAGCTACACTGCGTCATCTGATTGGTGCAAGAGAACTTGCCTCCTACGAAACATCCTTCACTGACATCACTAATTGGCCAGAGAAGACACGAGAACCAACTGCGAGTTGACAGTATTAGCGAATAACGCTATTGTTAAGGCTTTCAATTGTAATATGATGAATGCATTTGATGTAGTTAAAGGTTTCCTTCTTAAAACAAGAATGACGACTTGCAGTAACTGTGTCATAGGCACTTTAAATAAACGTGTCATCCTGGATTGAGTGAAGAGCAAAGATCGTGTTTATCGCATTTTGCCCTGAAATATTTCATTTGACGAGATTTGCATAAGCCACAAATGCACGCTAATTTAAATTGTTATACAGTGTATAAAATAATACACTCCTTCTTCATATGTCGATGTTCTTCATATGTCGATACATGTGAAGATCTACACACTATGTGTTTGCTATGTGCGTTTAGAGTTGTATAATGTTTCCCGCGGATTGTAATCATTACGAATACACTGAAAACGACGCAGAATTCTGACGAACATCACCGGTATGCCTGGGCGACTGGAACGAGTTCGTTTACTTCGCGTAGTAATTTCAACAACTGTGTATTCGTGTGACACCACAGGAATCATATTTGTTCATCTATGATGATGAGTGTTTGTATTACATCGTATTCATATACACAGTCACTGTTTCTGCCGATCGTTTCGAACAATCTCTGAATATACCGATGGGGTCTTTCTGTTGCCAGCATCAGTCGTGTCTGACGTCATATTTCGACATCCTGAACAGCAAGCCAAAATATGCACACTAAATACACGTTGACTGTCCAAAGATGTATTGTGTGAAGTATATGGTGTACCTAGATATATATATATATATATATATATATATATATATATATATATATATATATATATATATATATATATCAGGACGTAATATGACATGAATTCAAACAATAGGTGTTTACATTTCCTTTGACATTATTCGTGTCTATGTCTACTTCCAACTGACTGCTTTATTTCATTTATTTCTTCGTTATTTTGTCTCCAGAATGTCTAAATTAATGTAATATTGATCCTGGCGCATTTTGAACGAACTGACAGCAACAGGGGATGTTAGAGTTTGGTAAAGAATAGGCCTAATTCGACTTGGTAGTTTGATTACTGCGACCAAGACCTGGACGTGGCAGCCAGCTTCAGTTTACATCGGCAGCCGGAGTTGCACCTAGAACGAACGTGTCTCAGTAGCAAAGGTAATGAAAATCACATTCATATTACGTCGCGTATTCGAAGTGACGACGCTGTAACTAACTGCACTCACGACGGGAAACTCCCACAATATCGTTTGAGTGCGTATTTGTGTGTGCACGTAAAATCTAACCACAATCGAGCTAGCGCGCGCGCGTGCGTGCGTGTGTGTGTGTGTGTGTGTGTGTGTGTGTGTGTGTGTGTGTGCATGTGGTATGTGCGTATTGTGTGTGCGTATATGTGTGTGTGTGTACATGCGTGTTTGTGTGTGTGTGTGTGTGTGTGTGTGTATGTGTGTGTGTGTGTGTGTGTGTGTGTGTGTGTGTGTGTGTGTGTGTGTTTTATGTGTGTATGTGTGTGTGTGTGTGTGTGTGTGTGTGTGTGTGTGTGTGTGTGTGTGTGTGTGTGTGTGTGTGTGTGTGTGTGTGTGTGTGTGTGTGTGTGTGTGTGTGTGTGTGTGTGTGTGTGTGTGTGCGTGTGCGTGTGGTATGTGCGTATTGTGTGTGCGTATATGTGTGTGTGTACATGCGTGTTTGTGTGTATGTATGTGTTTACTGATCTAGTTCGTCTCTCCGTCGTCTCGTAGGTTTTCCTCCAGATCGTTTCCATTCGTAAGGTGTAAACTATTCATCCTAGTAGCTCATACCTGCCAGGAGAATGTTACCACATACCTGCCAGGAGAATGTTACCACATACCTGCCAGGAGAATGTTACAACATGCCTGCCAGGAGAATGTTACAACATACCTGCCAGGAGAATGTTACAACATACCTGCCAGGAGAATGTTACAACATACCTGCCAGGAGAATGTTACAACATACCTGCCAGGAGAATGTTACCACATACCTGCCAGGAGAATGTTACAACATACCTGTCAGGAGAAGGTTACAACATACGTGCCAGGAGAATGTTACAACATACCTGTCAGGAGAAGGTTACAACATACGTGCCAGGAGAATGTTACAACATACCTGTCAGGAGAATGTTACAACACACGTGCCAGGAGAATGTTACCACATACCTGTCAGGAGAATGTTACAACATACCTGTCAGGAGAATGTTACGACATACCTGTCAGGAGAATGTTACAACATACGTGCCAGGAGAATGTTACCACATACCTGCCAGGAGAATGTTACAACATACCTGTCAGGAGAATGTTACAGAAGTTATGAAAACACCCAGCCATATGACCACTGAGGCCAACCAATAACCTCCAACCACACCCGCAACCAATCAGGGATATTTCTTCATCTACATGAAGCCGGCATTGTACAAAAACTATTAGGGGACTTCTGGAAAACCGAGAAGGTTAATAGGTGCACGGCAGGCTATGGAATATACAAACATCAACATCAACTCGGCAACGTTTCACTGGAAATATGCTAAGCCGTATTTCCGTGAATTCGAAACAAATCGGTGTAAATACCGGGCACCATCATATTCCACCTTAATCCCTGCCTTCTGCCATGAATACAGATAATCCACACGAAGCGACATGTCTGGGATTCGCTATAAACCATACGCACGTGAGCTGAGGCAAATCTGGCAGTAGAAATACTGACGTGACTATGACTATGAGTTTACTGTCACAACCATGTTACACTGTCTCTAGAAACAGACCGGTTTCACGGGTCGAGAGTAGTGCCGTGATAAAACGGGTCATTTGAGTACTACGCGTGCGCGCTCATGATCAGCGTACAAGTTGACCTGCTGCTTTGACATTTGACCTGAACTTTGTCGAATAGCTGCCGAGCAGAGAGTGTTTTTTATATTGTTATTTTGGTACGTTTTACTGGAAATATATGTCCACATTAGAATCTATGCTATTATATATATATATATATATATATATATATATATATATATATATATATATATATATATATACATATATATATACTTCTGTCATATATATATATATATATATTATATATATTATATATATATATATATATACATATATATATATATATATATATATATATATATATATATACATATATATGTGTTATATGTATATATATATATATATACATATATATGTATATATATACATATATATATATATATAGTATATATATATATTTATATATATACATATATAAAATATATATATATATATATATATATATATATATATATATATATATCCAGCATGACCAGTTCATTTAAGCTCTACGCAAGGTATTCTGGATAAACATGCGTTCATTTACACAGCGCGAAATTCCATTTTAACCATATATATATCAGGACGTAATATGACATGAATTCAAACAATAGGTGTTTACATTTCCTTTGACATTATTCGTGTCTATGTCTACTTCCAACTGACTGCTTTATTTCATTTATTTCTTCGTTATTTTGTCTCCAGAATGTCTAAATTAATGTAATATTGATCCTGGCGCATTTTGAACGAACTGACAGCAACAGGGGATGTTAGAGTTTGGTAAAGAATAGGCCTAATTCGACTTGGTAGTTTGATTACTGTGACCAAGACCTGGACGTGGCAGCCAGCTTCAGTTTACATCGGCAGCCGGAGTTGCACCTAGAACGAACGTGTCTCAGTAGCAAAGGTAATGAAAATCACATTCATATTACGTCGCGTATTCGAAGTGACGACGCTGTAACTAACTGCACTCACGACGGGAAACTCCCACAATATCGTTTGAGTGCGTATTTGTGTGTGCACGTAAAATCTAACCACAATCGAGCTAGCGCGCGCGCGCGTGCGTGCGTGTGTGTGTGTGTGTGTGTGTGTGTGTGTGTGTGTGGTGTTGTGTTTGTGTGTGGTATATGTGTGTGTGTGTACATGCGTGTTTGTGTGTATGTATGTGTTTACTGATCTAGTTCGTCTCTCCGTCGTCTCGTAGGTTTTCCTCCAGATCGTTTCCATTCGTAAGGTGTAAACTATTCATCCTAGTAGCTCATACCTGCCAGGAGAATGTTACCACATACCTGCCAGGAGAATGTTACCACATACCTGCCAGGAGAATGTTACAACATACCTGCCAGGAGAATGTTACAACATACCTGCCAGGAGAATGTTACCACATACCTGCCAGGAGAATGTTACAACATACCTGCCAGGAGAATGTTACAACATACCTGCCAGGAGAATGTTACAACATACCTGCCAGGAGAATGTAACAACATACCTGCCAGGAGAATGTTACAACATACCTGTCAGGAGAATGTTACAACATACCTGCCAGGAGAATGTTACAACATACCTGTCAGGAGAATGTTACAACATACCTGCCAGGAGAATGTTACAACATACCTGCAGGAGAATGTACAACATACCTGCCAGGAGAATGTTACAACATACCTGCAGGAGAATGTTACAACATACCTGTCAGGAGAATGTTACAACATACCTGTCAGGAGAATGTTACAACATACCTGCCAGGAGAATGTAACAACATACCTGCCAGGAGGATGTTACAACATACCTGTCAGGAGAATGTTACAACATACCTGTCAGGAGAATGTGACAACATACCTGCCAGGAGAATGTTACCACATACCTGCCAGGAGAATGTTACAACATACCTGTCAGGAGAAGGTTACAACATACCTGCCAGGAGAATGTTACCACATACCTGTCAGGAGAATGTTACAACATACCTGTCAGGAGAATGTTACAACATACCTGTCAGGAGAATGTTACCACATACGTGCCAGGAGAATGTTACAACATACCTGCCAGGAGAATGTTACCACATACCTGTCAGGAGAATGTTACAACATACCTGCCAGGAGAATGTTACCACATACCTGTCAGGAGAATGTTACAACATACCTGTCAGGAGAATGTTACAACATACGTGCCAGGAGAATGTTACCACATACCTGCCAGGAGAATGTTACAACATGCCTGTCAGGAGAATGTTACAGAAGTTATGAAAACACCCAGCCATATGACCACTGAGGCCAACCAATAACCTCCAACCACACCCGCAACCAATCAGGGATATTTCTTCATCTACATGAAGCCGGCATTGTACAAAAACTATTGGGGGACTTCTGGAAAACCGAGAAGGTTAATAGGTGCACGGCAGGCTATGGAATATACAAACATCAACATCAACTCGGCAACGTTTCACTGGAAATATGCAAAGCCGTATTTCCGTGAATTCGAAACAAATCGGTGTAAATACCGGGCACCATCATATTCCACCTTAATCCCTGCCTTCTGCCATGAATACAGATAATCCACACGAAGCGACATGTCTGGGATTCGCTATAAACCATACGCACGTGAGCTGAGGCAAATCTGGCAGTAGAAATACTGACGTGACTATGACTATGAGTTTACTGTCACAACCATGTTACACTGTCTCTAGAAACAGACCGGTTTCACGGGTCGAGAGTAGTGCCGTGATAAAACGGGTCATTTGAGTACTACGCGTGCGCGCTCATGATCAGCGTACAAGTTGACCTGCTGCTTTGACATTTGACCTGAACTTTGTCGAATAGCTGCCGAGCAGAGAGTGTTTTTTATATTGTTATTTTGGTACGTTTTACTGGAAATATATGTCCACATTAGAATCTATGCTATTATATATATATATATATATATATATATATATATATATATATATATATATATATATATATATATACTTGTCATATATATATATATATATATATTATATATATATATATATTATATATATTATATGTATATACATATATATATATATATATATATATATATACATATATATGTGTTATATGTATATATATATATATATATATATATATATATACATATATATATGTATATATATATATATATATAGTATATATATATATTATATATATACATATATATATATATATATATATATATATATATATATATATATATCCAGCATGGACCAGTTCATTTAAGCTCTACGCAAGGTATTCTGGATAAACATGCGTTCATTTACACAGCGCGAAATTCCATTTTAACCATATATATATCAGGACGTTATATGACATGAATTCAAACAATAGGTGTTTACATTTCCTTTGACATTATTGCGTGTCTATGTCTACTTCCAACTGACTGCTTTATTTCATTTATTTCTTCGTTATTTTGTCTCCAGAATGTCTAAATTAATGTAATATTGATCCTGGCGCATTTTGAACGAACTGACAGCAACAGGGGATGTTAGAGTTTGGTAAAGAATAGGCCTAATTCGACTTGGTAGTTTGATTACTGTGACCAAGACCTGGACGTGGCAGCCAGCTTCAGTTTACATCGGCAGCCGGAGTTGCACCTAGAACGAACGTGTCTCAGTAGCAAAGGTAATGAAAATCACATTCATATTACGTCGCGTATTCGAAGTGACGACGCTGTAACTAACTGCACTCACGACGGGAAACTCCCACAATATCGTTTGAGTGCGTATTTGTGTGTGCACGTAAAATCTAACCACAATCGAGCTAGCGCGCGCGCGCGGTGTGTGTGTGTGTGTGTGTGTGTGTGTGTGTGTGTGTGTGTGTGTGTGTGTGTGTGTGTGTGTGTGTGAGTGTGTGTATGTGTGTATGTGTGTATGTGTGTATGTGTGTATGTGTGTGTGTTTGTATGATGTGTGTGTGTAGTGTGTGTGTGTGTGTGTGTGTGTGTGTGTGTGTGTGTGTGTGTGTGTGTGTGTGTGTGTGTGTGTGTGTCTGTGTGTGTGTGTGTGTGTGTGTGTGTGTGTGTGTGTGTGCTGTGTGTGTGTGTGTGTGTGTGTGTGTGTGTGTGTGTGTGTGTGTGTGTGTGTGTGTGTGTGTGTGTGTGCTGTGTGTGTGTGTGTGTGTGTGTGTGTGTGTGTGTGTGTGTGTGTGTGTGTGTGTGTGTGTGTGTGTGTGTGTGTGTGTGTGTGTGTGTGTGTGTGTGTGTGTGCGTGTGGTATGTGCGTATTGTGTGTGCGTATATGTGTGTGTGTATATGCGTGTTTGTGTGTGTGTATGTGTTTACTGATCTAGTTCGTCTCTCCGTCGTCTCGTAGGTTTTCCTCCAGATCGTTTCCATTCGTAAGGTGTAAACTATTCATCCTAGTAGCTCATACCTGCCAGGAGAATGTTACCACATACCTGCCAGGAGAATGTTACCACTTACCTGCCAGGAGAATGTTACAACATACCTGCCAGGAGAATGTTACAATATACCTGCCAGGAGAATGTTACCACATACCAAATCTGGCAGTAGAAATACTGACGTGACTATGACTATGAGTTTACTGTCACAACCATGTTACACTGTCTCTAGAAACAGACCGGTTTCACGGGTCGAGAGTAGTGCCGTGATAAAACGGGTCATTTGAGTACTACGCGTGCGCGCTCATGATCAGCGTACAAGTTGACCTGCTGCTTTGACATTTGACCTGAACTTTGTCGAATAGCTGCCGAGCAGAGAGTGTTTTTTATATTGTTATTTTGGTACGTTTTACTGGAAATATATGTCCACATTAGAATCTATGCTATTATATATATATATATATATATATATATATATATATATATATATTATATACTTCTGTCATATATATATATATATATATATATATATATATATATATATATATTTATATGTATATATATATATACATATATATGTATATATATATATACATATATGTGGTATATATATATTTATATATATACATTTTGAACGACATTTTCCCCATGCTAGTGGCTCAGACTTCGTGACGTAACAGATTTGAATGATTTGAATTACTCTGTTTTATGATATATTTAATTCAAATTTTGAATAAAAAAGTTAATTTCACTTAATCTTTAGTAACCAAAATACGTTTGACAAAGACCATTTCTGTACGGTCACTAATTTGCATTCGCTGACCCAACGACTGTCTACGGAACAAGTCCGTGCGATGGAATAGTATCTTGATATCGATGTAAAGACAATAAATGTACCTACAACCTATTGGGTATCCACAAGGTTTTATTTATTTTATAATTGTTGCCATGTGAACATTGCTAATTCGGAAAGTTGCTATGTGATTTAATATTTGTTTATATCACAAGATAATAATACTATCCACAAATATACAGCAGGATGTATCCTAGATTTATTTTAAGAGGACAAGTTGGCCACCGTACTGTACGAGATAAGCGTATAAACTGGGGCGTACCAGGATATCGTGAAATATTGACTCACTTAATTGTTTTCTATTACCTTCAGTTAACTTATATTATAATACGTTTATTTCTGCTGAAAATTTACTATTTCGACTGCGATGCTTATGTAAATGTTTAACAAATTTAAATCAGAAACAGATCCAATTTGTTAAGAATAGATCAGTTTTAATTTAATGTGTTTTCAATGCAGTTGATACGAAATAAAACGTTGTTATGTTGGATCGTGGCACACGTACGTTTGTTTACACGACAATACGTGCATCAAACGGTTACGTTAACATATACTACTAGATTAAATAAATAAGAATAAGTAGATACAATAGATCCGAATAAAAGTTGGGATGCCAGCCTCGTTAAGACTTTAACGCGTGTGTCAAGTGCAGTCTTTACGACGTATGGGAGATGGTTCGTTGTTGCTCTTGGCCAACCGGGTCAATGCGACAACTAGATTCGGACACAGTCGTTACGACGTATGGGAGATGGTTCGTTGTTGCTCTCGGCCAACCGGATCAATGCGACAACTAGATTCGGACACAGTCGTTACGACGTATGGGAGATGGTTCGTTGTTGCTTTCGGCCAACCGGATCAATGCGACAACTAGATTCGGACACAGTCGTTACGACGTATGGGAGATGGTTCGTTGTTGCTCTCGGCCAACCGGATCAATGCGACAACTAGATTCGGACACAGTCGTTACGACGTATGGGAGATGGTTCGTTGTTGCTCTCGGCCAACCGGATCAATGCGACAACTAGATTCGGACACAGTCGTTACGACGTATGGGAGATGGTTCGTTGTTGCTCTCGGCCAACCGGATCAATGCGACAACTAGATTCCGGACACTTTGCTACATTAACACGTGGGGGTCAGACTGGTCATCTCGGTGCACGTGGTTGGTAGCTGACCGATACGATAAATACGTCAATTGTATCTCGCCACTTCGAAGTAATCCTTTTCATCACGGTGTCGTAGATTAATATCGGGAAATAACTGCGATTAGTTAATTAGGACGAAAACGGACATGATGACGAAGACACGAAATAACTACATCAGTATGATCATATCGCAGCCAATACACTACTTATAAAGTGGAACAATAGTAGAACATATAAACAAGAATAGCGTTGTCATAACTAATGATGGTCAAACCTCCATTATGGATCCATAACTCACCGGGAATTTCGAGAAAGAAAACGTTACGGATATTTTTTTGTGATTGTAGATGAACTTCTGATAATTACCATGACGCCGAGCGTCTGTCAAAGGAAGCGAAACAAGCGTGTGAACTTACGAAAAATGCACCTTTAATTATATGATGCGTCGTGATTTTTCCGATGTCAACTACCTATCCTTCTCTGTGAACTTCACAGGTGCCCCGCGATATACACAAATCGATCATAATAATCGCGTCAAATGTTGATCGACTGGCATGGTGTAGTCGCGCATAAAAACCTGGTGACTTCCTGTTTGGGTAGAATTACTTCCGTCTCACACCGGCTTTCACATGTCGGCCAACAAAAGGCGTCTGCGACGAGTTTCTTTCTTCGACTGAATTAGTTCGTGAGACCTTTAATTTGATTTACACAAATCTCGACTTTGAACACAAACTGCCACTTAATAGCTGCCTATATGCCGGACGAAAACGTCTATGTAAGCGATCTTTTGTGTTAATTTATCGACACAATCCGCCGACAGTGCAACATCTACCGCCCACACAACATTAATCAACAGCTTTGATAATCATTCGCTGTGATGTCGAAATCTAACTATGAAGGGTTCATTATGTTTATTTCTGTTTCATTTTAGGGCAAACACGTAAAACACGACGATTTTATATTTCATGGTTGTCGCCTACGTACAACTTTCTCTATTGGTACGCCAACTTTGTGGCAGTGTGAATGAATCTCATCACAGATCCCGAGGTCTTCTCGCCTCTTCCTACACTCACAGACCTCGCTATGCCACTTGCCTCTAATCTGCATATTGGTGATTCACTAGAATTGTTATTCAGCTTTATTTGGGTACATAATAATAATAATAATAATAATAATACTAATACTAATACTACTACTACTACTACTACTACTACTAATACTAATACTAATACTAATACTAATACTAATACTAATACTAATACTAATACTAATAATAATAATAATAACAACAACAACAACAACAACAACAACAACAACAACAACAACAATAACAATAATAGTAGTAATAATAATAATAATAATAATAATAATAATAATAATAATAATAATAATAATAATAATAATAATAACAATAATTGATTGATTAGTAATTTTATTTTCACTCGGTGACAGCCTTAGTTTCACAATTTTTCGGCGGTCACGATTCACACATCTCTTACAACATTCATACAATATATGATGATTATTTACGAAGGACATGTTAAAAATGATCACAATAAATAGATAAATAAATACATACAACATAAAATATATAGAAGTATAATAATAATAATAGCTTTACCATTATGCAGTGATATTCCTTTACACCTGTCGAAGCAGACAGTTGGTGAGTGGTGAGCATCCCTCATAGAGGGCGCCACTGTCATGTCACGATCCCTTTACTTCCACAGTAAATGGCCGTCGGGGACGAGTCACAACTGTCCTGTTGCCATGACAACTGTCGCTTTGGGTTGATGCGCGATCTGTTGGTTCAGCTGGTATCTATATGTTAGAGTCAGATAGTCGGTCCAACTGGAATTAACCAGAGTAGTAATTTATAAGTGGGTTGAACGTGAGAAAAACGTTGAACAGTGAAAGGTAATTCAGCCAGCATCGGAAAAACGCAGCCGAAAAACTCTACACTATACTATGCATTCGTTCGGTTGTCTGGAACAAAGGCCTCCAATCTACCAACGGTATATTCTTGTTGACAAACAAATAAATAAACAAACAAACAAACAATCATAAACGTAGTTATTTAGAGGATTTTCAGTGGGCGCGTCATTGAGTTGTCAGTCATGCAGTCAGTCAACTCCCCAGTAGTTGCGGAGTTGTTAGACTACATGCGATGACGTAACCGGCAGACAAGGAAGTTAAAGTTCAGTGTGGACACAGGTTACGTTCACACTAATGTCAGGATGGCAACTGTTGCCCTTGATTTGTTGATATATTAGTAAACCAATACTTCTGATGAGACGTTATTTAAAGGAAGATATTCACGCGCATCGTGGAAGACACTGTCATTCACGGACTAAAAACGGGCATTTGACGTTCTTTTATACACTATTGCATGTGCCTTTATTTGACGGTTCACAACGTGATCATTTGTACCGTCCACTTTGATGCAGCAATATCCACCGGGAAAAGGCCCAATTCAAACCTGACCATCTACTGGGGAGGTGGGGAAGAGACGAGGAAAACGGAGAGGGAGACTTCTCAACAACGATACTTCCGCCTCCCGCCAGGCATCCCCTGCAAAAACTGCAACAGCATCTGCAAATCGCGAATTGGCTCGTGGGTCACCTTATAACCCCCGGCAGACGTCGTCTGTGGCACGCTAACAGTCGACGCCATCTAGCTGACCGTGTAGCCCCTTACAGTGTACGTCCCGTGCTGCAGTCTCCGTTCGACTGACCAGTCCCTCGATATCGTTCCTAGGATTAACATGAAACGGTCCGGCCGATGAGCTTTTTCATGCGCAGGAGCCTCACTTTGGAACTAGCTTCCACCACAGCTTATGTCACGACGTGTTTCTGGACTTACGAAGGACCTAAAAGCATTTCTATTTAAACCAGCCATTACGTAATTTTCACATTCGTAATAATTTTTTTAAATAATTTTTTGACATCTAAGCAGCCTTGAATCTACTTCGTAGAGATATGTGATGTTATGGTAGAACTGATTGATTGACTGATTAACGGATTGATTGATTGATTGATTGATTGATTGGTTGATTGATTGATTGATTGATTGATTGATTGATTGATTGATTGATTGATTGATTGATTGATTGATTGATTGATTGATTGATTGATTGATTGATTGATTGATTGATTGATTGATTGATTGATTGATTGATTGATTGATTGATTGATTGATTGATTGATTGATTGATTGATTGATTGATTGATTGATTGATTGATTGATTGATTGATTATTATTATTATTATTATTATTATTATTATTATTATTATTGATTGATTGATTCTAGAAGACCCGCAATAATTATGTTGTTACATTGGAACATATTATTAGCGAATAGTGCAAACTAAACTAATGGACAAGCTTTGCCAGTTTTCAAATCGTTTGGGCCTAACCATCATAAAAAACTATAAATGTTTCTTAAGGATTTTAGACGAGAATAGACACAATTTGCAAGAATCCACCAAAACAACTTTTAAGTAAATCGGTGGGCGACTGACGGTATTTATCGGGCCTGGAACAATTTCTAGGAAACCAACTCTTACGTTACCACAGCACCGTCTAGCGACGTTCGTAATAAATTAATAATTAGGCTAATACTGCGACGATAACTCCGTTTTGAAAGGACATACAGTATTAGAAGTGTTTTGCCAAGGAGTTACGCAGATGCAATAATTAAGTGACTGGAAATAGACCAACTGGTCAAATTAACAAAGGACGAAATGTCAGGAAAGGTCAAGGTATTCCATAATTTGCGACATGCAGGAAATCGTAAAAGTCAACGCTTGTGTTTGGTAGAACCGGAGCATTTCAGACGAAGAAAACAAATTAAATATTGTTATTGCTTTTATATACAGTTGACGTCAGTAATAAATGTCGTCTACGATTTGGAAACCACCTGTCCAGTTGAAAATCTTGTTATTTTTATTCCAATTAATTGGCCGGGGATCGCAAAAACAAGACACACATACATGCAGTGTTAATCATATTTATGTAGGCTACGATTTAAAATTGACACACGTTTATAATGTTTTGCTAATCGGTGATGTTAATACAAATATAAGGTGAAATCAATAAAGTGCCTCACCCTATTTTCAGGTATTAAAAAACCAACCTTTTTAATATAATGTTTCACAGCGCTGGTTTATATCATCCAAACCAACGTTAATTTTGAGAAAGGGGCATTGTTTAGGAATGCAGTTGCACTACTACAGCAGACCGCCAACATGAGAAGCGTGTCCTATCATTGAGACACTACTTAAATTAAAACACGCATCGATCGTTTAAATATTAACGATTATGTAACAATATTTCCTCAGCCCAAACGCCTGGCGTACTTTATGGATGAATCCATAACCGCTATAAATCCACTCGTATTTCAATTAGCTTCGTAATTTGACCGGACGTGACGTTAAATCCACAGCCGCTGATCCGTGGTTTCACAAGGTCGCGCAGTTTCCCGTTTCGTGCAAGCGCGCCCGTCCTTGAAAGGAACCCGCGTAAACACGCACACGCGAATTGTAATTGTAACACGATATCGCACTAGGTAGGGGGCAATGTACACACCAAGCAAAGCAGGTGGGATACTCTATGTCGATATTGTGTGTGTTTCTGCTGGAAAATCGATTTTACCTTTGACATGAATGGAGTAACTTGTGATTATTGAATTCAATAGCTAAAGAGCGATCGTGAAAATGTATTTATTCAGGAAGTAACGCGTTTTGCGGGATTGATTAGTAAACTTATTATGCGACTTGAATACCTGAGTTGGGTCAAAGTGACACATCGGAATAAATTAAACATACTTATCTTAGACTAATAAATGGAGACATCTGGTGGAAAGTGACTTTCCCGCCCAAGTAACAATTCTAGCAGTGTTTGACTCGTGTGTCACGGCTCGGGTAAATGTTTACAGTATTTTGTGTAAACAAGGTTTACTTTACCCCATGGTTTATTTCCCTCGCCTCCCCAATTAACACCAGGTAGCACACAGCTTGGGAAATCGTTAGCGTCTACACTTTACACTTTGGGAATGTATTTGCAAAGGTTGCGCTTATTTGACAGCGCGAATCAGGACGAAGACGAAACATGTTATATAATCACCTCTGTAAAAGTATGTAAACAAAAACAGCCTCACACAACGCGACATATTTTGTGTTTATTATGTGATCAAACCATATCATTTCTCTAAATTACGAACGTTCTTACGATCAGTAACATGGACCAATGTTATCTTGACATGTAGCAAGTCACCTTTCGGAGAAGTCCGTTATTTATTCCCTCGATGTCACAATTTCCAAGAATCAGTTCCTCACATATATGAGGTAGACAGAAGACATAGCCTGTAGGACATACAAGTCTCGTCTTGTCGCCCGCTGCATCAATTTTATGCTGTTTTGCAATGTTCATTCATGATCCGATACCCAATGAATCGAACGAGCTAGGAACTTTGTTTTCTTTCGCATCCGGGCGTAACTGCCACAACCGAAACTTCCGTTGAATGTTTTTATATGTTTTCACCCATAAATACTCATCTAGAAAGTGGGAACTGTTATGCAGAGAAGTTATTATTTTCAAATTGTTTGCGTATTGCAGTATTTTGACTTTTAATACGCCTACGGACAACGAGTCGGGACCAGTGTCTCGGGCTCGATAAATACCGCAGCAGATGGATCGGAAAAGATCATCACTCACATGCCCTATTGCCATGCTCAATCTGTCACGTAAGGCTTACCTGAAATTGTTGCTATTCGATATATCGGGAACCAGTGACAACTGAAATGTACAGTTGTGATTTATCTGAATGTTTACGATTTACTTTGGTGTGTTTTCAAGTTGTCGTATAAAACAAGAGTAACAAATAGCAAGTAGAATAATGCTGTCGATGCTAATAATGATAGCAGTAATAATACTATACTTTCATTCCATGACACTTCGTTAGGCAATTCGCAATACAAATAAATTCATATAACACAGTATTAACACAATTTTTAGAGTACAAAAATGCACAATTAAATATATATATATATATATATATATATATATATATATATATATATATATATATATATATATATATATATATATATATATATATATATATATATATTATATATATATTTTATATATATATATATATATATATATATATATATATATATATATATATATATATATATATATATATATATATATATATATATATTATATATATATATTATATGTATATGTTTTATGTATATGTATATGATATATGTATATATATATATATATATATATATATATATACAGATGTTTAGTTGTGTATATATATATATATATATATATATATATATATATATACACACAACTATAGCAACTCTGTATATATATATATATATATATATATATATATATATATATATATATATAAACATATATTCATGGACATAATATGACTCACTGTGTCCATAAATTGGGTAATTTTCCCCAGGTTACAGCGGGAACCTCACGGAATCAAAACAGCACCGTCACCGCGGTACTTGCCGGAGACCGGCGTCTGTAACCCAAGCCAACCGCACAAACATCGCCGGCTCCGGTAAATACGTCGATTCACTACGTGTAGCTGTGTTTTTCTTTTCCCAACGGGCGCTCTCTTGACGTCTACGGTCCGATTGTAGAAATCCCAAATCCCGTAATGGTTTTTTATTCGCGCTACGAGTAATCGATGAAAATGAGACGCAACCGGCGGACACGTGGGGTTTCCTGACAGACGATGTGCGATGCGTCACCGACAACGTGATTAGGATTTAAATATTTTAAGGGGCCCACTATCTAGCGTAACCGATCAGAGTAAACAGAGTAGACATGCCGGTCCCTCGTAAGTCTCTGTGTCCCTCGTCGCATTCTCCCGAATCCATTGGTCCGGTTTTATTATCTTCTCTATTCAATCCGTATAATTTGGTCCGGCGTCGAACCGAATCGTAATGCTGCTAATTTATCAAATATCGTCATCCACTGGGAATTGGAATTGAATAATTGTATTGTTGCCACTCCAGCCAATATTATTCGTAATTAGGAATTGATTAGCACACATCAGATCACCAGTATCATGATTAACAACAAGTACATGTTACACAGTGTTCAGTAATACTTGAATGATATTGTCGCGTATTCTAATGTTCTTCTTATGCCTGTGTGCTCGCTGGGAGCATAGGCCGTCGACCAAGGACCGCCACTGTTGTCTGTCCGTGGCCATCCTCTCCATCTCTCTCCTGGTGTGTGTCATCCTCTTTGTTTCACTGTTTGTGTCAGGTGTTCCGTGGCCTTCCTCTTCGCCTCTTCCCTGGTGATGATTCCCTATGATGGCTAGACAGGTGGTGGTTTATAGAGGTTTCCTAAGAGTATCCTAATATATAAGGTTCTATAGCTAGAACTGGCAGTTGGCGACCAATCACGATAGGTAAAATGACCGCATGACTGGTCAGCGCTCTCAAACTTCATCCCCAGACAGACATGTTAATTAGAACACCATCTCGATGTCTCTGGGAATAATTTCGCCACGATGTTATTACTGCGCAAAACAATTCATACAAATGAATCCAGTAGCCAGTTACTCAT
>JAODUO010000739.1:140000-152500 GCA_025642075.2 Ridgeia piscesae | reverse complement strand
CATGCCATTCAAGATAGAATGTTGTAAAATATGTATTTTTTGTTAAATGTTATAAGAATGTTATACATCATAAAATTAATGTTGAAACGTACATTTTCACTGACCATGGGCGCTGCCATTGTTGCCCATTTCACGAAGAACTCACGAAGAGTAACGCGAGAGAATGCGTGAGTGTGACGTAGACTGTCCACAACTCTCAGCGATATAGGCGGTGCGCAACATGTAAACACTAGCACAGCGACATGATTTGAGTTGTTTTTATGAGTCTTGTGATAATGAAATGCATGGATGTCAAGAATACGGATGCCAAAACAAAGCAAGAGAAGGGTCAGTGAAAGGAAAGAGATTTTTCCAAATGCCAATAATTTCTCTGCAAAGCGCGAGTTGGCGATGAAATGGCTCCACAATATTGGTACGGGTCATACTGTGGAAAAATTCAATTTCAACCGGAAAATGGTTTGCCAGGACCATGTCACCATTGATCTGGAACACAGGTTGCTTGGATTGGGTGAAAGACGACTGTTGAACGAAGGTACTGTCCCCACTGAATTTGTGCACAGAACGAAAAGTCCTGGGCCGAAGGGTCGGTGTTGTTATGGCTCGCGAAGAGCGGTCTCACAGAAGGGACGAACATAATGTACGCAAATACTATAAATGGGATACTATAATATCATTCAATGTATTTCCTTTATAATAATATAAATCTATGATTAGTAAGATATTCACTGCGCGACGGTCGACTGGAATAATTAGTTAGATAAACGATTTGTTTTCATGTGAAAGTGGGCGATAAGAACAGTTATTAAGCTCCGTCGAACCGACCAAGTCCAAGTAGGAATGCGCGATTGCCTTTGTTGCAGTCTCTACTTGAGCATCGTTATTCGTTATCCTATTCTTTGTGAATATTTATATTGTAAGGGACGCCGTGTTTTTATATCTAACGCTCTGTAAGTGTAATTAAATGGATGGATATATCTCAGACTCGGTGGGTGAAGAGTTCGTTTTGTTTTGCCCACCTGAGGCGCTAGCGGTTGTGGAAGTGTGACGTCACACACCCACAGGCGAAAAGTCCAAAATATCAGCCTCCAGGGATGTTCACTAATTCTCCTTAAAACTTAATAAATAATTTCAGAAAAAAGTACAAAATATGGGATATGATTCAATGAACATTGTTTAATGCTTTGAGCAATTTTTACTTTTTGGGTTGCATGTTCCTTTAATGTGACATCGCTGCCGGCGCATTGCCCACCACACTGTCCGCTCTAACATTTGCTTAAAGTAGCGTCAATGTGCATTCATTCACGTTTCACTCACTAGGTGGCGCTACTAAATCGATTTGTTTTCCCCGCAGTACGTGGCACGTGGTTATAAACGGGGAAGACCGCCGGGGATTGTGTGATTAGGGCAACAGTATTGCTCGAGGTGCACAGGGAACACACGTCTCGTCAGCCGCCACTTCGTTTTTTGTGCTGATTTGCCTTTTTTATTCACGATCCGGTCCCCAACGACTCAACGACCTATGCTTTCTGTCGGATACGGCCATAACTGTCTCGGCGTAAACCGTCGATGTAAGATTCATTGGTTTCCACCCAACAAAAACTCATGTAGAATGTGGAAACTATTATGCCAATAAGTTGTTACTTTTAAAATGATTTGTGTATTGCTGTAATGTTTAATTTGTACACGCTTACGAACAACGCGTTGTGCATAGTCTCCTTTAGTATCGCTCAAAACGGAGCAGAAACGAGAATCAACTGCGTGCCCTATTACTATTGGTGTTATAACTAATGCGATAATATCACTGACTACTAACTAGAGAATGCCCAGAAAACCACGTGACGTCATCGCTTTCCCAGCGGTTAATTCGCTGTCGTCACGCAGACTATTACGATGCATTGGTAGCCTGAAGTACCGTTAACTCATATATGCGGGTGTAATTAAGGGAGTGCTGGAGGGTCCGTGCCCCGTAGAATTTGGAATTTGTCTTTTTCCAATGTTCTCCGCTCCGTTTACGCCCCACCCCGCAAATAAAACACTTAAACGTGCACGATGCGGCTACGAACGTTTTCGAACACAACCACGCCTCGTCTTCCGATTTCAATTGCATGAACGGTACCAAGACAGCGGAGAAAAAGAAATTAACAGCACCCCCACGCATGTCTTCCGGTGTCACGATTCGAGAGAGTGAGTGAGTGGGTGAGTGATTGAGTGAGTGAGTGAGTGAGTGAGTGAGTGAGTGAGTGAGTGAGTGAGTGAGTGAGTGCGTGAGTGAGTGAATTAATTAATGAATGAATGAAGTTTGGTTCAAAGTGAACAATACAATACAAGGAAAAATACACTCAAACTGCAGTAACATAAACAAACACTTGCACATGGAAATGGGGGGAAGATGGAAGGGATACAAATGGCGGTTTTTGTGCGCCCAGCTCTAAGTCTAAGCTACTGTCTCTGTGCATACCTGTGCAACTCTCCACCTTTCGATATGTCCAGGCGTGTCTTGGGTAGACCACACTAGATTTTACATAGGCTTCCTTTATAACCTATGCTGTTTGGGGTGGATAATATATCTATAGATTTTCTCTAAATGTTCTCTGTGCAAGAAACATTACCACGCTGATCTCGTGTGAAGAATTTGTGAATTTTGCATACCTTGTTTTTCTGAAGAAAATCCACTCAAACGCAATACTATGCAGTGCTATTTTACTATAATAAAAAATGGCGACAGTGTGAATACGCGAGCGACAGGCGTATATTTACTATTGACTTCGTGAAAGAGTAATGCAGTACAACATCGAAAAGTCACTGAACCATCACTTGACTCAAATTCACGCATCACATCAAGACACTAATTTCACAGGGACGCGTTAAGGCCCCTATGTAAATCGTCCAACACTAATCGTAGCTTTAGGCATCCTAGCCAAAGCCACGACCCCGTGACATATGCTGGCGGGGCTGGCCGCAGCTTGTCAAGGCTGTCTGTCCTCCATATAGCGCGCGGGTCGCACGTGCAGCCACGCCCACTTGTCCATCACACGCGCGCCGCTTTGATGCGAAGTGCAGGAGAAATGAAACCAATTTTCGTCGAGCACGGATCATGGCCGTGGAACGGTTTTCAATTTCTCGGGCATCCAACCGTAATGCGGCAACAGAGCGGACGCAAATGTTGACCAGGAAGTCCAGAGTACGACTTTAAGCGGTTGCCGATATCATGGAATGCTAATATGATGCTATGCGATGCTAATAACAACGATAACATCGTTTAATGTGAAGCTATGCGATGCAAATATCAACGAAAACACTGCCCTTTAGGTTGCAAAGTTGTTGGGAGATTGTTCTGAATGTTAGAATACGTAATGTGTTGTCTTAATTGGCGTATTTTACGGTGGTTCACATTATTATTAAAATATTAATGTATTTATTCCTTACGATGATTTCGTAAACCTAACACCAAATATGTACAACTGTAGATTACGGGCGCAATCACTATATGCGCTGAGACAAGATTCCTGCGTGGGTACGTATTTTCGCTGTCTTGGAAAACGTAATACTATTATTTTAACATTGAAACAAACGTTGCATCACATTTCATGAAAGTTTGTTTTGCAAAACAGTTAACAAAAGACTTTTTAAAATATTTGTATTTTACGTTATAAAAATATCAAACTTTAACAATTTGTATTTTACTATTCAATAACATATTATCGCAGTGCTTACTGAAACGAGACCAAGCCCGAAAGGCGCCCATGCCTCTAATATGTCCGAGCCAGCCTCGACCTGCACCTCGGGGAATAGCGAAGAGCTTTAACAAGACACAACGCAGTTGGAAAGAAGGAAGAACAGATTCTCGAGAAAACAGAGATGAGGATGTTGGGAAGAATTAAAGGTGTAACACTGAGAGACAAAGTAAAGAGTGTGGACACCAGGAGGGAGCTAGGAGTGAATAGCATACAAGAGAAAGTCAAAGAAATGAGACTACACGCGCAGAGAATGGAAGAAAACAACGAAGTGAGAGCAATTGTTGACATGATAGTGCCAGGAAAAAGACCAAGAGGGAGACCAAGAGGGAGATGGATGGATTGCGTCCGAAGGGGCAGCAGGAACTGGTGGATGACCAGGACAGAACATTCGGGCCGCTGACGCCACCTAGTGGGAAAAGGCGAAGAATAAGAAGATCAACAAGACACAGCGACATCGAAGCACAGTAACCCATTCAAACTCGGACAACCTAACGCAGCGTGCAAAGGAACAAGGCCATCTACACAAACACAACATGCCAGCGGCCTTTGGCAAAGGCCGTGACTGACAGGTTCTCCGGCAACCTCTGAATAATTAAAAAAAATCCACACCACTGGGAACGCATCGAGACCGGCTATTTTAGAAGATCAGATCGTACGTCGATGAACGTTCGCCCGGGCGCTATTGATCCGTCCACCTGGTGAGAACACATGATCCGTTATCATCCAGGTCAACCTCCTGCAATAGCATTCCCAGAACACCGAGTGTCGATGTGTGTTTACGAAACGGTTTCCTTGTACGTCGCTTCCTGAATCTCACTATTTGTGTCTCTTCGCGTGCGGGTTTCGTTCTATCTCTCGCTCGGCTGTAGCAAGACCACAGGACGTTCTCGTGGTATAAATGTCAGGAGATTTCGCATTTAAAAATGCTGACCAGTGCAAACAACCAGATGGTTTTTGAGGCAAGAAGCCGGCTGCTTTACACAGACAGATACCGGGATCAGTGGCGTAGCCAGAGGGGGCCCACGGGGAATTTGGTAGTGGGGAACGGAGGACCAATAACTGGCTGCTTGATTCACAGTCACAAATTACAGAGGTATAAGGATGCCTGTGTAAGACTTTCCTTCCCTGTCCTATTCTTTCGCAAAGACATTTGTCACAATTCAAATCTGTCACCTCTTGGGCTGCAGCCAGCGACAGAGTAATGAAAATGTCGATGTGCATGGTGGCTAATGGCTATTTAGGCTTCAAAATAATAGTTGCCTGGTTACTAGACTAGGGGTTATATTTCATGTTGTCGTTGTTCTTTTCTTGGCATCATTGTCACTGGCGTGAGTTGACCATGACATCCGTTTCCATCATCTTTTTTCTTGCTCTCACGTTTCTTTCATTATTAGCAGCAGTCTCCAATTCCGTCTACCGAATGTTCGGTCTTTCTCGCCTCCTTTTCCCACCCACTTTCTGGGCATCTGCTCTCTTCGCCAGTTTTCCACATCGCCACCTCATGTCAACCTACTTATCACCAATTTCTTCTTAAAACTTTACTTCACTCCAACATCCACTCTCAGTTCATCCATTCTTCTCTTATCAGCTCTCTTATCTCCCACGATTCTTCTTACCAGGTTGGTTTCGCAAACGTGGACCTTCTCATGTTGTTTCTCTGTTAATGCCATCGTCCCTGGTGCATGCCCGGGTAACACACGAGCTGAGCACAGTGTTTTCAGTTTACATGATATGCGTCTGTCTCCCGTCACCCTTTCGACTTTCCTCCAAGCGACTGCCCCTGCTGTAACCCACATTATAACCAAAGCAAATTATATATATATATATATATATATATATATATATATATATATATATATATATATATATATATATATATATATATATATATATATATATATATATATAAATATATATATATAATATATATATATATATATATATATATATATATATATATATATATATATATATATATATATATAATATATATATATAATATATACAACTACCATGTCTACCGTATATATATATATATATATATATATATATATATATATATATATATATATATATATATATATATATATATATATAAAAATAAATATATATATATATAATAATATATATTATATATATATATATATATATATATATACAATATATACAGATTAGTTGTTGGAACGCCCCTCCAATACAAAATCCTGGCTACGTCTGACCGGAATGCGGGAGCCAGTTTCATTTATTAACTGGTTTTTTTTTGGGGGGGCAAGAACCGCTGACCTTCAACAGCGCTCCACTTGGGAGAGACATCGGAAGGCGGGGGTGGGGATGTGGGTGTGAGGGGCGGATGCTGTTAAAAACAGTTTATCGCCACTGCGCCCAAAATTGACGTTGCAGCTGTTTCTCACAAACTACATATATCTGCCCTCCCAAATGTCTACGACCACATCGCCCCCTCTTCACACATGTTCGCACAGGCCTCAGCGTTAGTCTTCCCCATGTTCCCGCGTCCATGGTGGAATGGGTGTAGGAGTCCAGAAAGGATAGCCTGGACTTGACTCCGGGCTGTGCTGCCGTCGATTCCTCATCATGACGTGGGAGGAGAGGGGAGGGAGGGGGAGGGAGGGGGAGGGAGGGGAGGAGGGGGAGGGACGGGGAGGAGGGGGATGGAGGGGGCGTTCTTGAGAAATGTTCTCGTGGCGAAAGTCGAATTTAGCACGACTCCATTGTGGTCGAATCCTGCCAGCGGAAGACGGAGGCTGATGAGCGGCGACGATCGCCACTTCACAGTGTCCAGGGGCACGTCACTTTAGCATAGGCACAACTCCGTCACATTCGCTAACGGGTATTTACACTATCGGCATGTTGGTCCTATATTCCGTTCATGTAGTGGTCTAAGTGAGCGACCGATAAACGCAATGATGAATGGTACCTAGGAGACAGACAGACAGACAGACAGACAGACAGACAGACAGACAGACAGACAGACAGACAGACAGACAGACAGACAGACAGACAGACAGACAGACAGACAGACAGACAGACAGACAGACAGACAGACAGACAGACAGACAGACAGACAGACAGACAGACAGACAGACAGACAGACAGACAGACAGACAGACAGACAGACAGACAGACAGACAGACAGACAGACAGACAGACAGACAGACAGACAGACAGACAGACAGACAGACAGACAGACAGACAGACATACAGACAGACAGACAGACAGACAGACAGACAGACAGACAGACAGACAGACAGACAGACAGACATACAGACAGACAGACAGACAGACATACAGACAGACAGACAGACAGACAGACAGACAGACAGACAGACAGACAGACAGACAAACAGTGACTACAGACACCGAGAGCGAGAGCGAGAGCGGGAGCGGGAGCGGGAGCGAGAGCGAGAGCGAGAGCGAGAGCGAGAGCGAGAGCGAGAGCGAGAGCGAGAGCGAGAGCGAGAGCGAGAGCGAGAGCGAGAGCGAGAGCGAGAGCGAGATACGGAGATAGTTAACACAACATGTGGAAGTAGTTACGAATTACGTGCATGAAATATGTGAAACAGAATATTCTCTAATCCAGTCTACACGGTTCCGTGTAGCACTACTTTGTCTGTAATTCTTCTACGTCGTCAACCTACATGAGTATAAACGCAGGCAAACATAAGCAACATCAAGTTAATGCTCTCTTAATCTGCGCGTCTCCAGCCGTTTTGAACCATATTCTTCTACCCTTTAATCACATTGAGCATGCATTAGTATTGACCGTAGCTTAGTCGCTCCTTTTTGTGTTTATTCCAACTTGTCTGGCTTGGTTGGTCAAAACTGTCCACTGCACTTGCCTCGCCTCGCCTCGCCTCGCCTCGCCTCGCCTCGCCTCGCCTCGCCTCGCCTCGCCTCGCCTCGCCTCGCCTCGCCTCGCCTCGCCTCGCCTCGCCTCGCCTCGCCTCGCCTGCCTCGCCTCGCCTCGCCTCGCCTCGCCTCGCCTCGCCTCGCCTCGCCTCGCCTCGCCTCGCCTCGCCTCGCCTCGCCTCGCCTCGCCTCGCCTCGCCTCGCCTCGCCTCGCCTCGCCTCGCCTCGCCTCGCCTCGCCTCGCCTCGCCTCGCCTCGCCTCGCCTCGCCTCGCCTCGCCTCGCCTCGCCTCCTCGCCTCGCCTCGCCTCGCCTCGCCTCGCCTCGCCTCGCCTCGCCTCGCCTCGCCTCGCCTCGCCTCGCCTCGCCTCGCCTCGCCTCGCCTCGCCTCGCCTCGCCTCGCCTCGCCTCGCCTCGCCTCGCCTCGCCTCGCCTCGCCTCGCCTCGCCTCGCCTCGCCTCGCCTCGCCTCGCCTTAGCACCAGATCATTCACGTAACACTGGTGTAGAGCAGGCGACTTCAAGCTTCAAACAGATCTCTGAAGGAGTTGTATTTTCCATTAGTTAGCGAATCAACATAAAATTTTGTTCAGGATAAAAGCATGAGCCACATTTAATACAAACACATCAAAAGCCAATAACTAATATGAGACAGCATCGACAATTTACACAGTGAATGTCTTGTTTATGGCAAAATAAATCGAAATACTGTTTTAAATCTATGTTTTATTTTCTAATCACGCAAGTATTAGTTCTAAGCTCATTTATACGTTTCAACCACCGTCGGCGATCTTCATTAGGAATTTTTATTTGATCCACAGTTTTGCACTCATTGAAGTCAATCTGACTCGGGGGAGGGTGGACACACCAAAACTAAAACTGGCTACACTCAAGCCGTTTCGCAATTCGCGGCGGACTAATTCTAGGATCAAGATGTTTTTATAAATGAATGACGACGACCACGAATGAGATTGTAGCTTTAATGGACTCGGCAACTCTTTGATCGGTGTCCGTGAGTGATGTTGTTGTCCAAGCGGCTGTCCTACCTGTAATTTACCTGACCGCATATTATTCATACGCGTCAAACGAACGTGCTAGGGTACATGTAACCATATCGCCACACCGGTTCTAGGACCCACCAGCAGCTTGGCTTACAGCTGCCGTGTGCTGTACGGTTCAGCAGCTTGGTTTACAGCTGCCGTGTGCTGTACGGTTCAGCAGCTTGGCTTACAGCTGCCGTGTGCTGTACGGTTCAGCAGCTTGGTTTACAGCTGCCGTGTGCTGTACGGTTCAGCAGCTTGGTTTACAGCTGCCGTGTGCTGTACGGTTCAGCAGCTTGGTTTACAGCTGCCGTGGCTGTACGGTTCAGCAGCTTGGCTTACAGCTGCCGTGTGCTGTGCGTTTCAGCAGCTTGGTTTATAGCTGCCGTGGCTGTGCGGTTCAGCAGCTTGGCTTACAGCTGCCGTGGCTGTACGGTTCAGTAGCTTGGTTTACAGCTGCCATGTGCTGTATGGAACAGCAGCTTTGTATACAGCAGCCGTGGTTGTACAGAACAGCAGTTTGGTTTATAACTATCGGGCGCTGTAGGGAACAGCAGCTTGGCTTACAGCTGCCATGGCGTTATGGAACAGCAGCTTGGCTTACAGCTGCCATGTGCCGTACGGAACAGCAGCTTGACATTTGGCATTTGGTTTACAGCTGCCATGCCTGTACAGAACAGCAGCTTGGTTTATAACTACCGGGCGCTGTACGGAACAGCAGCTTGGTTTACAGCTACCATGGCTGTACGAAACAGCAGATTGATTTATTGTTGCCATGGCTGTACGGTAGAGCAGCTTGGTTTACAGCTGTCGTGTGCTGTGCGGAATAGTAGCTTCTTTCATAGCTGCCGGCAGTCGAAAACACTGCTGCCTTCGCTTCACAACCATGACGTACCCTGATGAAGAAACAGTTTTTTTGTAACTGTAAACAGTCATACATACAAAACAACACGACGTCGTGACAAATTCATTCTCCTGGGAGACTTGAAGCAAGAATTGGAAGAGACCACAACTCATTAGGAAGTGTTACTGGACGTAACGGCATTGGACGTGAGAACCTGAACGCCCCCTCTCTAACTCGTTCTTCTTGACAATGTGTGCTGACATTTCTGAAAAAAATTCAGGATAACACTTTTCCAACTCAAAGGTTTTCGTTCTTCAAATCCGAAATTAATATGTTTCTTTTAATCTGTAGAAGATATTTTGTTAGACGTGAATAAATCAACGTTGTTTCCACCCACAACAAGATGTCAGTGAGTGTCATAGACGTGTACAATCAGCTGATAATAATTTAGTTGTTTCTATCCACAACAAGATGTCAGTGAGTGTCGTAGACGTGTACAATCAGCTGATAATAATTTAGTTGTTTCCATCCACAACAAGATGTCAGTGAGTGTCATAGACGTGTACAATCAGCTGATAATAATTTAGTTGTTTCCATCCACAACAAGATGTCAGTGAGTGTCATAGACGTGTACAATCAGCTGATAATAGTTTAGTTGTTTCCATCCACAACAAGATGTCAGTGAGTGTCGTAGACGTGTACAATCAGCTGATAATATTTAGTTGTTTCCATCCACAACAAGATGTCAGTGAGTGTCGTAGACGTGTACAATCAGCTGATAATAGTTTAGTTGTTTCCATCCACAACAAGATGTCAGTGAGTGTCGTAGACGTGTACAATCAGCTGATAATAGTTTAGTTGTTTCCACCCACAACAAGATGTCAGTGAGTGTCATAGACGTGTACAATCAGCTGATAATAATTTAGTTGTTTCCATCCACAACAAGATGTCAGTGAGTGTCATAGACGTGTACAATCAGCTGATAATAGTTTAGTTGTTTCCATCCACAACAAGATGTCAGTGAGTGTCGTAGACGTGTACAATCAGCTGATAATAGTTTAGTTGTTTCCACCCACAACAAGATGTCAGTGAGTGTCATAGACGTGTACAATCAGCTGATAATATTTTAGTTGTTTCCATCCACAACAAGATGTCAGTGAGTGTCATAGACGTGTACAATCAGCTGATAATAATTTAGTTGTTTCTATCCACAACAAGATGTCAGTGAGTGTCATAGACGTGTACAATCAGCTGATAATAATTTAGTTGTTTCCATCCACAACAAGATGTCAGTGAGTGTCATAGACGTGTACAATCAGCTGATAATAGTTTAGTTGTTTCCATCCACAACAAGATGTCAGTGAGTGTCGTAGACGTGTACAATCAGCTGATAATAGTTTAGTTGTTTCTATCCACAACAAGATGTCAGTGAGTGTCATAGACGTGTACAATCAGCTGATAATAGTTTAGTTGTTTCCATCCACAACAAGATGTCAGTGAGTGTCATAGACGTGTACAATCAGCTGATAATAGTTTAGTTGTTTCTATCCACAACAAGATGTCAGTGAGTGTCATAGACGTGTACAATCAGCTGATAATAATTTAGTTGTTTCCACCCACAACAAGATGTCAGTGAGTGTCATAGACGTGTACAATCAGCTGATAATAATTCAGTTGTTTCCATCCACAACAAGATGTCAGTGAGTGTCATAGACGTGTACAATCAGCTGATAATAGTTTAGTTGTTTCCATCCACAACAAGATGTCAGTGAGTGTCATAGACGTGTACAATCAGCTGATAATAATTTAGTTGTTTCCATCCACAACAAGATGTCAGTGAGTGTCGTAGACGTGTACAATCAGCTGATAATAATTTAGTTGTTTCTATCCACAACAATATGTCAGTGAGTTTCATAGACGTGTACAATCAGCTGATAATAATTTAGTTGTTTCCATCCACAACAAGATGTCAGTGAGTGTCATAGACGTGTACAATCAGCTGATAATAATTGAGTTGTTTCCATCCACAACAAGATGTCAGTGAGTGTCATAGACGTGTACAATCAGCTGATAATAATTTAGTTGTTTCCATCCACAACAAGATGTCAGTGAGTGTCATAGACGCGTACAATCAGCTGATAATAATTTAGTTGTTTCCATCCACAACAAGATGTCAGTGAGTGTCATAGACGTGTACAATCAGCTGATAATAATTTAGTTGTTTCCATCCACAACAAGATGTCAGTGAGTGTCATAGACGTGTACAATCAGCTGATAATAATTTAGTTGTTTCCATCCACAACAAGATGTCAGTGAGTGTCATAGACGTGTACAATCAGATGATAATAATTGAGTTGTTTCCATCCACAACAAGATGTCAGTGAGTGTCATAGACGTGTACAATCAGCTGATAATAATTTAGTTGTTTCCATCCACAACAAGATGTCAGTGAGTGTCATAGACGTGTACAATCAGCTGATAATAATTTAGTTGTTTCTATCCACAACAAGATGTCAGTGAGTGTCATAGACGTGTACAATCAGCTGATAATAGTTTAGTTGTTTCCATCCACAACAAGATGTCAGTGAGTGTCGTAGACGTGTACAATCAGATGATAATAATTTAGTTGTTTCCATCCACAACAAGATGTCAGTGAGTGTCATAGACGTGTACAATCAGCTGATAATAATTTAGTTGTTTCCATCCACAACAAGATGTCAGTGAGTGTCATAGACGTGTACAATCAGCTGATAATAATTTAGTTGTTTTTTCCACCCACAAGATGTCAGTGAGTGTCATAGACGTGTACAATCAGCTGATAATAATTGAGTTGTTTCCATCCACAACAAGATGTCAGTGAGTGTCATAGACGTGTACAATCAGATGATAATAATTTAGTTGTTTCCATCCACAACAAGATGTCAGTGAGTGTCATAGACGTGTACAATCAGCTGATAATAATTTAGTTGTTTCCATCCACAACAAGATGTCAGTGAGTGTCATAGACGTGTAC
>JAODUO010000739.1:112500-115000 GCA_025642075.2 Ridgeia piscesae | reverse complement strand
CTGTATTGGAACAAGCGTGTGTGGGCGCCTTTACGTGGACTACCGGGGTAACTGGACGGTTTGCATACACACGGAAATTACAACACCGAGCTGCCTACGAAAATAATTTGAGCGTGTGGCTGAATAGGCTATCGAAACAATGCTCTAAAATACAGAAAATTATAAATTTGTTTCGGTACAAATAATTATTTATATAGTTATATTTATGGTTATGCTACGTACAACAGTTCAAAATTTTAAATAGAATGTATTATTCTGACAGGAGGTCAAGAGTTTATGGTAGACCGGCACTGGTGATTAAAAAACGTGGTCTGCTTAATACGGTGCTATAGGCTTAATGGGTCTGCTTAAAGAGACGAGGACGTACGACAAGGTTGGTATTGATAGGGGAGATCCAAGTGATTTTACATCGATTTGTCTCCAATGGTCAATTTTGCAGCGGAGACAAACCGATGCAAAACTAACTTGATATCCCCTGTCAAAGACCATCTTATGATTTGTCTTCGTGTCTCGTGATTTCCCGAACCTCTTTTTCATCACCTCACGGAATTCCTTCAACAATGTCATGTGCTCCTCCACCGTACGTCAGTGTCACAGTGGTGATTCTGCCGTCAGTACACAGGACCAGAGGCACGCATTCTTACAAACACTAGCGCGCACACACTTACACACAGGCACAAACATACACATACGTACGCGTGTACATTCAAGTGCATGTATGTTGCAAGTGCACGTATATATGGAAAGCCTTCCGATCTTTAATATTTCAACCACGACTGCACACACACACACACACACACACACACGCACACGCACGCACGCACGCACCACACACACACACACACACACACACACACACACACACACACACACACACACACACACACACACACACACACACACACACACACACACACACACACACACACACACACACACACACACACACACACACACACACACACACACACACACACACACACACACACACACACACACACACACACACACACACACACACACACACACACACACACACACACACACACACACATTACTATAATCGCCTGTAACTTACAGATTACAGAACGCAGCGTGACATAAATGGCTCCCACAGCCGTAAATAAAAAAATTGCCACTACGCTAAGCGTCACTGTTAATCACGAATGACTATTTCCAACAAAATAATCCCGTGCTATTTTGGAAATACGTAATTCCGGCTGTCTTGTCGAGACAGTTAGTCCGGTGTAGCGCGTACATTTTTCCGGCGTTATAAACGATCCGGTTGACGTTGATGCGCATGCGCGATATATGTAAAATCATCAATGTGCAGCAAAAAGACAAAGCATTTATGGTATAAATACTACGGGTTGTTCATTAGGATGTATATAACCTTTCAGCAAAGTTATATGTCGCAAATTAACAAGATACAAACAAGTTTTGAGACATATTTTGATAGCTAGCTTAAATCACGTGACAGTAGTGCGCCATAATCCGTGACAGTGATTTATTTAAAAAAAAACGTAATATTGTATTGCATTGAACGACATTTTAAGAAACCCTTCACAGTAATTAAGTTAACGAACAGCTCGTGGCATTTATACCGAAAATGCTTCGTTATTTCGCTGGACATTTTATAGCGCATAGGCAGACACGTCAACCGGAACGTTTTTAACGACCGGAAAAATGTAAGCGCGACACCGGCTTAGAGTTCCGCTGCCCGCGTCGTCATCTCAGCATCTGAGCAGTGTAGTCATCTAATCAGCGCGGTTGAAGTAATTATTACATGTTCACGCGACGTATGAATTCGTCGAACCTCGAGGCCAGACAAGTGCCTGGATATGCAGTCGTTGTGTATCTACCATGTGTCCGCTGGTTACATTTACGTTACCGTCCGAAAATACGCGTGAACGTCGGTCCTCTTTCTCGCGTAGTCGTATGTCGCCTCGGAGCGTAATGTCGTATTTCGTGTTGTTGTTCGTGTATGCGTCTAATTTGTCAACGTGAACGTGTTAGACACAGCTAACACATTTAGGAGTGGTATAGTTGTGTGATAGTCTTCAATCTTGGCGTTCACAACTGGAGGGTGTTGCAGCTAAATATAGTGATGTTTGATTGTATGTACTCATAAAAACACACAAAGTGTATCAATTATCGCCATTACTCTCGGGCAGGTTGGATAAGGCTCTCGTCAAAAATACATATATTCGTAACTGAATATTCTGAATACTAACGTTGTGTTTTTGATATGCATCGCCACTTGGCAAGAGGCCAATACTCGAAGAAACAACGACGACTTTAGAAATAATGGACTCGTTTTCGAATGCTGGGAGGTGAACAAGCTCTTATAATTTCCAAAAAGATTAATATGATAATTATATCAATATTATGGATCCAGAGAAATATGTTGATAGAAAAATAGCATTAGTGTCAGCCGCCTTTGGTAAACTCACAGACAACATATTCTCAACCGAATGAGAATTAAAACAATACACTATCG
>JAODUO010000739.1:95000-105000 GCA_025642075.2 Ridgeia piscesae | reverse complement strand
ACACGGGATTGTTCATTTGTATAATTCGTCATCATTCGTCTTATTCAATCGCACGAAGCAAATTTACAGGAAAGACAAATTGTATCAACAATTATAGTCAAATCCGTCATCATCCGTCGTGGGAAATATATGACGACTGAAACCATCTTCACTACACGTAAGGGACCGATACATCTTATTCACTAGTATGTGCAGGAATATCTGGCACGGGTTTATTACATTCAGTAGCACACGCTGTCTGTAAGTCCTACGTGAAAGGGGCTCTCGCAACACCAGCTGCAATTACAACCTACCGCGAGGAGATTCTTATTTCAACCACCTAATCGACGAGCAAGTATTGGCAGAACAATGCTCTACTACGAACGGGGGTGGCTCAGTACCAACCCCCCGTAAGGAACCCCTCCTGCGGGTTGTTTCAGATAACACAATGATACGTTTCAATCAACTGTTGCCGCTTTGTTGTGTCATTCTGATAGGGCTATGTTAATTGATGGGTACAGTAATAGCGTTTAATCATTAGGCTGTTATGCCTGACCGATGTTTGGTTTGTCTTTACTAAACAATTACCCGTATGAGCTGCATATGGTCAGGAGGAATATAGAGAATATGGACCAGAGGGTGGAAATGTTGTACAGACTTTATTTGATGGTTGATATGAGTCAATAAGGGCCTTAGCTCATAAATTCCGGAGGGTGTGCAAAATTTCGTTCGGTGGCATTTTTGTAAATCCAACATGGCCGCCAACGCCGACCGATATCATCAAAATGGTCATAACTCGGTCAATATTTGTGCTAGGGTCTTGATGTTTGGCTCTATACTTAGGTTTAGAGGCAATAATGAATGATTTATTGATGACAACACAAAAAAACACCAACAAATATAAAAATATATATATATTATATATATATATATTATATATATATATATTCAACTGCAAAGACACAACTAAAATAAAAATTCCATTCGTTCAAACAAATAACATTATTGACATTTATGTTGCAATCGACCAGTAACTAGAGCATGAGCTGTGCATCAAACATTGGCGCAGATGCAAGTTACAGTTAGACACACAGACGTCTTGCAGTTGCAGTGAATTAGCTTGGGTATATCTGCAGGTGCAGATAGTGTGCCTGTTGGCATTGTTCGTGGTAGCAGGATGCCCTGGTGGTCGAGGTCCCAGCCATGACTTGTTGGGTCCATTGTTGGTGGTGATTTAAGAAGTGCTGTTTTCCATGTTGCGACTTGCGGGTAACACCTGTCGATGTTTTCGAGTTTAACCGATGATGCCCCACTCTTTCCTGTTTTTGAACGCCACGTCTTGACCCGGCATTCGGTCATGGATGTGCACGGCTCTGCTACCTTGCCATATGCCGCATGTATGAACTTAGTGGCTTGGCCACGTCACTAACTTTAGAGAGGGAAAATGTTCCTTTCTTGGCAATTTTGATAACAGTTGCCTTGCCTACGCCATGTAGTGAAGCTACAGTATCTGCTCCGGAGATCCCATGAATTGCCAGAAAATCATCTGCTATGCCGGTGTGTGCTGTTGCAGTGGCACCGATGTCGATAACTCCTAGTTCCTTCACTAGAGATGACATGATCTTCGGAGCAGAGTTCCTACTTCTACACTTAATATGGTAGAAGTACACAAGGAGCACCAACACGTCAGTGTCATCGTACACAACACGAACACACTTGCCTGAGAGTGAACACGAGATGGCATGCTGTGTTATGATGATATCAGCCTCCTCATGTGTGGAACAGAGATCATGCCGGTCAATCCTTGCACCACCAACTATCGCCACTGGCACGTCGCTGACACCAGCAGTCGTGAGAGTATGCTTCTGTATTGCATTCGTGTAGTAGTCGGAGTTAAGCGGGCCTTCTACGAGCATGGCATTCAGTTGAATCTTGTTCTTCGTGTTGGTGAGAATGACTGGTTTGGCTGGAGCAGGCATCACCGGTGTCAGCTTGTGCACCCGGTTCAATCTAGCTCTCTGCATCCTCGTGAGGTTCCTGGTGCTTTCGGGGAACTATCTGTCGTACACGAGAGTGACATTTGACTTTTGAAGAGCTTGATGAACAAACAACAAAAAGGCATCCACATACACGTGGAGTTTGTCAGACAGCCAAGTGAGGACCCAGAGGAGCGCAGAAACATCATAGCTAAAGGTCTCCGGGATGGGGCAGTTATGCTCCGATATAACCACTTGAAATTTCAAGGTCGATTTTGACTTCATGGTTTTCATTTCACCGCCTGGGTTGAACATTGATGGTGGATATGCAGGTGGCTCGTATGCCAACACATCGAAGTTGTCAATGTTGATCTCCCGTGAATTTGCAAGTAGACCAATGACACGTGCATCAATCAGTTCCTTGCCGGCTAACACGTGTTTCTTCATCACATCCATGGTGACAACTAGTTTGCCGAGAGGATCATAGAAAGATCCTGGCCAACCAGCCATGAAGTTGCTCATCGCTCGTTGTCCAAGACTGACGGCATCATCCGCATTTACGTCAGGGTGAGCTGCCAGCTTTAATGATAGCTGCGGCGTGAATAAAGTTCATAAGCATGTGCATGCCGCCGAGCACAGGGATAACGAACTTGAAATATAAGGGCTCGTAGAACAGTATGTCTACGGTGACTTTGTAGAGCTGCTGATCAGCTGTGAAGACCAGCACGTCCTCACCTGCTGCTCCGGCAAGTGAAAGGCCCCTCTCGATTGCGGTTTTGATGGTATCTGGGTGAGAGGGGGTCGGTCAACGAGTGGTGGTAGGAAGGCGACTTTGGTATGTGGTTGAGGGAGCATGTCGGCTTGGCGACATAGTCTAGTGTTTTAGCCGTTGTGTTCAGGACACTTCGATCTCCCGTGAATTTGCAAGAAGACCAATGACACGTGCATCAATCAGTTCCTTGCCGATTAAGACGTGTTTCTTCATCACATCCATGGTGACAACTAGTTTGCCGAGAGGATCATAGAAAGATCCTGGCCAACCCGTCTTGATGTTGCTCATCGCCCGTTGTCCAAGACTGACGGCATCGTCCGCATTCACGTCAGGGTGAGCGATTTGTCCAGTAACGATGTTCATCAGTGCACCATCCGAGTGTGAGTCATGATCAGTCATCTTCTAAATGATTAATACAGACGTCGAGCGTGTTGCGTAGGCTTAGGCGATCGGTCTTATCTACCTTGATTCGACCCTCAGATTCCTCCTTGAGATGTGTGAAGAATGTGTTATGCATTGTTGCTCATAGCTGTGATATATCTCCAGTGAGGGCAAAGCTGAGAGCCCATTTCGCCATGGTGGTAGTCAGTTGCCACTCCCGTAGTTCCAGCTGGCCCATGGCCCAGCCGCGTGTACGTTGTTTCTATGAACAAGTCCGTCCAAGTTGAGTTGTAGATTCCTGGGATGTGACGCACGAATGCACCTTGCTGTAGTTTCTTCATCATCTCCGGATTGAGACTTTCATCTGATGGACGTAGAAGGCGCCATGGCGTGCATAGTTGTGGCAGCCAGCAGAGCGGAAATAAGGGAGCATGGCTTCTGCTGCGAAGAGGTGAAGAGCTCAGTCGCCCTCATACCCTCCACGTGAAAAATTCATCAGTATGATCACCGTCTTGACATGATGATTGTGATCACAGTTGTCAGTCCACATCTTCGTAGTCCTGCTGCAACTTGCTCGAACTTATGCACTTCGATGAGGCGAGTGAACTAAATAACTTCTGGCTCCTGTACCACATCACGGAACAATGTCTCCACTAGCATTCTGAGGGTGCGACAGTTTCGGGGGTATTTCATTCCATTTAGAATTTTGTCAATACTTCCAAATGTTCCGGGTAGAACCTCTTTCATGCCGCTACCAGCTTTAATGATAGCTGTGGCGTGAATACAGTTCATAAACATGTGCATGCCCCCGAGCACAGGGATAACGAACTTGAAATATAAGGGCTCGTAGAACAATATGTCTACGGTGACTTTGTAGAGCTGCTGGTCAGCTGTGAAGACCAGCACGTCCTCACCTGCAGCTCTGGCAAGTGACAGGCCCCTCTCGATTGAGGTTTTGATGGTATCAGGGTGAGCAGGGGTCGGTCAACGAGTGGTGGTAGGAAGGCGACTTTGGTATGTGGTTGAGGGAGCATGTCGGCTGGCGACACAGTCTAGTGTTGTAGCCGTTGTGTTCAGGACACTTCGATTCCGTATGTATGTCCTTCAAGAATGCAAAGTCATTCTCCAATGCTCGTTGTTTAGTGATTGCTTGCGGGAAGCTAATAGCGATAGAGGAGGTACGTGGTGGACAGCTTGTTCTGGGGGCATCAGGGGCTTCTTGGGTCCATTGTACGTCTCTTGCTGCACATCATACTTAACCGGCTTTGAACGATCTTGCATAGGTTGACGTTTGATGGTTTTCCGCTTGGGAGCCACCTCACCACGATTGCTACTGTCAGGTGGACGAACCTGTGCCATGATCATAGCAAATCAGTGGTGACACGTCTTGCATTTGCGTGACGGTATTTCAGCATCAAATGTATCATAGATGCAGTGCTTTAATTACGATGTTAAAGTTGAATAACTTTCACATTCCGGTATGTACTACGACAGTTTATTACATATTGCTTCTAATGGTCAAAACGTGAGTTCAATGATTTTATAGGGTATTTTGGTGGCATTTTGTATATTTTTAATGGTGACACAGTTGTCGAATCACATAAATATCCCTTCCATTCGATTCCGCGTACCTAAAAACCTAGGTATAGAGTCTCTGGTGGAGATTCGTATACAGGTAGTTTTCGGGTATTAATTACAGCGTGGCTGAATACTTCAATGAGAAATCAGACGGTGTTCGAATGGTCAGGTCTGTCGTGGAGTAAAGTGTAAAGCGCTTCGAACGGTCCTGACGACTGGATATTGTAGTATATAAAATAAATTACCTTTACCATTGTTGCATCACCTGATGCTGTAACCGACCGTACCCGTTGCACCAACATGCGGCGTAATACGTCATCATGGCAGCCACTCCTCGAGTTGTTGCGAGTAGATGAACATGTGGTGCATAGAAGATCTTACTGTCATTGTATCAGCAAAACCTCCAGATATCATTAACATACAAAGTGTCTTACTATTGATCAGACTTTGCTAAGCCATACACTGAATCACGTTATCTTGGCATCTGTTCTATCCACTAAATGATACCAGTTGACAAAAAAAGTACTTCCGCCGCCAATCAGGACTATTTTTGCTTTGCTTCTTGATTTGACTAACACTCCACTCCACTCAGCTGTCAAAGGAAACTTCCACTTCTGAGGTTCCTGCGTGGAAATGACTGATTGCTGAGTGTAGTGAACGTACCACAGCTATCACCAAACGGGTGTGCGAGCGGGCAGGCGGGTATCACGTGGTTTTGTATGCAAAAGTACCATCGAAGCCCGCCAATAAACAAAAAGGAAGCAAGTGTCAAATCACTACAATGGATCAAACACTATTACGTACGTTACACGTAATCAATTGCTACAATCGATCAAACACGATTACGTACGTTACACGTAACCAATTGCTACAATCGATCAAACACGATTACGTACGTTACACGTAACCAATTGCTATAATTGATCAAACACGATTACGTACGTTACACGTAACCAATTGCTACAGTCGAGCAAACACTATTACGTACGTTTGTCGTTCCAAAGTGAACGTAAAACACATATTATAATATAAATATTGTTTGCTGAGAGAACTCTCGGATTCTTTCCGTAGGATCACTCGTTACACACGAAAGGCGAATGAATATGACATTCAATAGTTTGATCATTTGCTTGAATTGCATTTAGACTTTCCGAACAGTTGCACCAACATACACAGAATGCCAAAATACAATAACAAAGTGTGACCATAAAATAATAACATTAACCACGACTCTCGAACGCAAAATCTCCTCCCCAAAACTAAGCATTGTATCCACCAGGCCACGGACGATGCACTAACTTAACTAATGCTCACACTTAATAGATGTCTACGTGATTGACAGCCAGGGACAGAGTGCCGTAAGGGCAGTCTGGACTCTAGGTGAAAAAGTTGTACCCAAAAAGGGATGCCCAGTAATCATGGACACCTGGCCCCTCACTGGTTACTATAAACTATTCTCTATGCATCTATATACCAAACTGGTACTAAGAATGACCGGTAGGCGGAGTGCTCGCTAACAAGGTGACATGACGTTTAGTTGGATCGATATACATTCTCAGCAATTTTATATTATTGATTACATTAGCATCTCCAAAAATTGGTGTGGTGTATAGAGGAACTAGGTTGACTCAGCGGGGGGTGGAGGCGGCGGGGGGGGATAATCCAACCGTCAGCCAACGGGTCCAATTAGTAACACCTACAGGCGGCTTAGACTCAGAAGGGTTGAGATTATCCGCTAGAATTCCGCAGACCACAGATGGTCAACGGGTCAACGGTCTAATGGTCGATTACCGCGGTCACCACAAACATCTCGTATCTTGTATTGTAAATGCTACTCCCCCTGGTGGGCAACTTACACAACAGACATAGTCCCTGGTGTAATAGATGACGTCAACGACTGGATAATTACTCGCGCGACATAAAGGGACCATCAACTCACCCATCAGGGAATAGTATATTTCGCAATGTCATTAACTCATAAATAACACTAGCTGTAGTATTATTACCCACATGTGTTGATGTTCTCCACATTAAAGCATTTGTTTTTATTAATTTGCGTGTGTTTAAATGGCATTACCCTATTACCTTTGCAAACATGTGGAAGATGACGTCGGTAATTGGAAAGATAATTCACTCCCCAGAAAAACTCACGCTTTAGATGATGCGCATTGCGCGTTTTTGTGCATTCACAAATGAATGGCAAAACTCGTGGGGGCTGCGGTGACGCTTCAAACAACGCAAATAACTGTCAGGGGCGTTATTAATTCATACACGTATTAGAGCCGACACTGTGGATGCTTTTTGCTAAGCCGTGCATACACAACACATATGTCAATAATAGTACATTTTATTGAGCGCGGTGGCACCGTGGGTAGAGTTTCGGCGTTCAGTCAAGAGAGCTTTGATAACACCCTGTGCTGCCGATGTCGTACCTTGGGCAAGTTCGTTCACTCTACGTTGCTCCAGTTCAGTCAGCCGTATGAAAGAGTACCTAGCTGTAGGCAGTGGTGGATGTTTGTGTACGGATACTCTTCGCGGTTTATGTTTCCCAGGGAGGTGGAAATGATGCACGGTTGGGCAGGTTTGCCAGGGCAAGCAAGAGGGGTGTAAAGTATAAAGTGTTTTGAGTAATCCTGGGGACTGGATACATATTCACTCACTCACTCACTCACTCACTCACTCACTCACTCACTCACTCACTCACTCACTCACTCACTCACTCACTCACTCACTCACTCACTCACTCACTCACTCACCCACTCACCCACTCACGCACTCACCCACTCACCCACTCACTCACTCACTCACTCACTCACCCACCCACTCACTTATACACTGACACACACTGACAGACACTCACTCACCCACTCACCCACTCACCCACTCACCCACTCACCCACTCACCCACTCACCCACTCACCCACTCACCCTCACCCACTCACCCACTCACACACTCACCCACTCACCACTCACCCACTCACTCACTCACTCACCCACTCACTCACTCACTCACTCACTCACCCACCCACCCACCCGCCCACTCACTCATTCACCCACTCACTCACTCATACACTCATGCATTCACTCACTCACTCACTCTCTCACTCGCTCACCCACTTAATCATTCACCCACTCAACTAATCACACACTCACTCACCACCCACTAACCCACTCACTTATACACTGACACACACTGACACACACTGACAGACACTCACACATCCACTCACCCACTCACCCACTCACCCACTCACTCACTCACCCACCACTCACTCACTACACTCACTCACTCACTACCAACTCTCACTCACATCACTCCCCCTCACTCACATCATCCTCCTCACATCACCCACCCCACCTCACTCCTCACTCCTCACTCATCACCCACTCACTCACCCACTCACTCCTCACTCATCCACTCACTCACTCACTAATACCACCCACCACTCACTATCACTAATATATCCTTACCAACTACACTCATCATACTACTCAATCACTTACACACCTATCACACTACTACATACACCCACCTCACATCACTCATCCCCTCACTCACTCATCCCACCACCACTTCATCACTCACTCACCACCCACCACTCACCACTCACTCACTATTCAAATAAATCATACTACACAAATAAATAAATAAATAAATAAACCACTACTCCCATCCCATCAAATAATCCCATCATCATACATCACTATACCATCTATCCACCTACCCCCATCACACATCATCTATGCCATCATAAAAAATCATAACTACAAAAAATACCTCATACACTCATACACCTACTACTCACCATAATAATCATAATCACTCATATCACTATAATATAAATAATAATATACCATCAATTAACATTACTCATATCAATCATAATCTATCTACATAATACAATAAATAACCATTTCTTACATATCATCAACTCATTACTATACACCAACACTATCACCTTACACTCACACTATTCTACATATAATACATCACTACCAATCATATAAACCCATATCAATAATAACATCATCAATACTATACTACTATATCACAATCACCCCTATACTACATCACATCAATAAAAAACTACAATACTAACACAATCATCATCATACTACCTTCACACCCTATATAAACACTCATACACTTTACAAACACTATTATCTCGCATCATCATCACATACAATATATCCATATAACAATAATAACAAATCACTCATTCACCATCACATACCAACATCTCTTCACCACCTAAATTCATAACTTAACTACATATCAACCACATCCATAACACGATACACCAGCAATAATCACTAACTCAACATGTAAGAATACTCACTACGCATAACCAACCTCACCAACGCAATATAACACTACACACTCAAAGTGAGATTATCCGCTAATCCCACCACAATTCATCAACTAACATCCCACCCACATCTCACTAATCATCCCCCGTGGCAACTACACAACAAATACTGTAAATAATACTCAACGACTGATAATTACTCCACTAAAACATCAACTCACCACTAATAATATATTCGCCATGTCATTAACTCATAAATACACTATTAATATTACCCACTGGTCTCCACATAAACAAAAGCTGTTAATCAACCATTACCTCAACATAAATACGTCGAATGGAAAATAATTCACTCCCAAACCAGCTTTACTTGCCACCTTTCACAATGAATCAAACTCTCTCTACCCCACCCAACATTTCAGGCAAATTCATACACTATTAACCAATATCCTTTAACCATACACAACACATAGTCAATAAATACATTTAACTGCACTAATCCTCAAACCTTATAACACATATCATTAAATACACATAAATACCACCCATGTATACATACCCTTATTCCAAGTAAATATCACTGCATCAAAATTCCACCAATCAAACTCACTTACTCACACTATAACTAACTCACTAACTCACTCACCCCCCCCATCATACCCATCACTCAACTCACCCACCACTACCCACTCACTCACTCATCACTACCCCCACCCACCACTCACCACTACTCACTCACCCACTCACCCACCCACTACCACTCACTCACCACTCACCCACTCACCCACCACCCTCACCCTCACCACCCTCACCCACTCACCCACTCACTCACCACCACTCACTATACACTCACCACTCACCACTCACTCACCCACTCCCACCCACCCACCCACTCACCACCCACTACTCCCACTACACTCAATCACCACTACCACTCACTCACCCACCCACTCACTATCACTCACCCACTCACTCACACCACTCACTCACCACACCACTCACCA
>JAODUO010000739.1:75000-87500 GCA_025642075.2 Ridgeia piscesae | reverse complement strand
CAGTAATACGACCACAACGCAAATAAAGGTATACCACACCTGTCCCAAATTAGATACATACAACGCAGAGGAAATATTAGTCCTACTTGTAATTATAGATTACCTCGTTCTACAGGTAAATTTGCGTGATTCCAAGTGTGGGTTTAATAGCGATGTTCCTATGAGTGTTTAAGCGCAATAAATTTAATACAGTTCTTATATGATTAAAACAAATTATCTTTTAATACATTGTAATTATTGTAATTATTGTTAATAATCGGGTGAAGTTGGCTTCCCGCGCGGTACGACAGTGAAAGAACGGCCCGCCAAGAGAGCTGGCGTTCGTTAAGCGGTAGAAGGAAAAAACGAGGGCGATGATTTAGATATGAGGGCTGTGCGAGTGAAGACTTAGCGTGGTCGGGGAAGGGATGAGAATTGGAGCGATGGGTGGGTGAGAGGTTTCGGTTGACGGGGACGGCACAATGGGACATTGCGGGAAGAGAATTAACACGAAAACTGGCGCTATTTTCACACCGGACTAGAACCGAGAGGAGAGGAACACTTCATCTGGTTTATTGACGCGTCCAATTCCCGATTGTCGGATTGTCAGACAAAGCATGATACGTGCGCGCGAATCAATAATATGCTCCGTCTGCGCGGTTGCGCGTTTATAGTAGTCGGGGAATAGATTGGGGTGTCGCCGGCAGATGGCGAAACTCGACACGCGGCGTTTTAACGGGCACGCGTGAAGCGCTCGCTTCATTCATACACAGGCGTGCAGCCCGTACCGTCAGCGAATGGAAGGAAACAGCATTTACGGCGCTGACAGGTAGCCGGGATTCGGCCAGCCAGGGAGAGCTGCCCGTGATTGATACGGACGTCATACCGGTCGCTGAGTCGATCAGCATTGCCTCGCGAGAGCCGACAATATCGTTTCGCGCGTTGAGTGGAGCGCTGGTCGCGTACTTTAAGTAGCGCGTGTCGTTTCCTGTGCGAACACGTATGTGTTCTTTTGACGGATTTCGTCAGAGTATATGCTACGGCTACGAATAGGCAACAACAGTGTTTAAGGTGGAGATAATACACGTAGACGTGCACGCGCACACAACAGCAACGTGCCTGTTGTAGGCGATATACGACACTGGGGTGTTGAATTGATGCGCCACGCTGGTATGACATCATACTTCAGGATTCTTTACGCCGCATTGTTCTCGGTTCGTGGTGAATGTACTGCGTCGCGACACGACGCTTGCCCAGGAGTTGAACATCTGTCCGAGCAAAGGTATTGTACTTGCATGTTCTATAACAGAATGTCTATTCGATAATAATATACAAACGTCCCCTTACGGAGGTGTGTAAAATGGTGAACTTTAACTTGCAGCGTGTCGAGAAACGGTGCCGAAGTTCAACATGTGCACGAGTTGTCCAAACGGTGTCAACTTACGCTAAAACGTATCGTGCGTAGGCCTACTAACGTATTATTACATAAGTATCATGTAACAAGCGGGCAAATATCTTTGCAATTATATTTGAAACGTTGTCGAATTTAGTTAATCGTAATCGTAGCTCTCCGATGTGTCCATCGTGTAAGCAGTTAGTCAACGGATACTATTCCCGATCTTCTACGGCACTTCTAAGGAAACGCGATCTTCTAAGGAAACGCGAATGAGATGTGATTGTTACATAGTGGACGCGTGTGTCATATAGAAGGATTTAAGTGTACGTCTTTTAGCGTTCCTGGAACCACGTGTTTAAACTGACCGCAATGGCATTGCCAGTGCAGTGACCATTGGTTTAATTCATTTACGAGAGCCGAGACGCAGTTGGCATTACAAGTTTGTCGATGTTATGGAGGCAATTGATGTCCATCGCCAGAGCTGATTGAATATTTATTATAGCCATCGACGTCTAACAGGTCTGTCCGGCTGCCGATAATGCAAACATATTGTGCTTATTGAGTTAACTATTTAGGTCGGTGTCAAGGAGAGTTTCCAATTTGTCGCGAGTGAATTCGCGGCATTGCCTTGATATGGATGTGTATCAATAGTTCACGCACTGCTTGCTATATTGACCAAATCAATCAGTCAAATAGCGGTCACTCAAGTTAATGGAGAATGTTGAACCACCAGTTACATAAAGGTTTCGATGAGTAGAACACGGCAACGTCTAAATAAAGATAAGGGAAACGACTTCACCTGTGTTATGCTTCATTTATTATCCCAAAAGGAGGGTCATTAAAGCGCAAATCATGACAGCGACGATGTATGTGACCGTGTGTTTGTGTGTGGGATTATGTCGTGTGTGCGTGTATTTGTGTGCATGTATGCGTTTGTGTGCGTACGTGTGTGTGTGTGTGTGTGTGTGTGTGTGTGTGTGTGTGTGTGTGTGTGTGTGTGTGTGTGTGTGTGTGTGTGTGTGTGTGTGTGTGTGTGTGTAGTGTGTGTGTGTAAGTGTGTAAGTGTGTAAGTGTGTGCGTGCGCTCGTGGGGCGTGTGGATGTGTTGGCGCTTGCATGCGTGCGTGTACACGTATTTGCGAGCATTATTGCATGTTCGTGAGCGAGCGACCAAGCGACCGCATGTGTGCGTGCGTGTGTGCGTTTCCGTGTGTGGTGTTTACACAGGCGAGAGAAACCTCACCTCGCGGACCGTATTTACATTGTAGCGGTCCGTTTATACGCAGTTGTATAAATTGGGTCACCGCTGTCGTCTCCCGGGTTCAAGGCTAAACCTAAAATAGGCCTCGCCACGATTTGTGTTAACTGTTAAGAGGCCCTCCGACTCTCTCACATTGACGACGCCGCTGTTGCTATCAGACTCCGCCCTGCGTCGACGTATCAGACACGTCCGGTCAAACGTGATTCGTTCTGTCATCATCGATAACAACTCACCAACTATTGACATCACATTTATTTTGCTACTTCTAAACAGTTTTCAGATAAGTGTCTTTCGAAATAGGGGGCGGGCGGAACACCTTTTAACAACCTTCCACGTATGGTAGATATCAATGATATCACACCAACACTTGCTGGGTGTGTTGCTGCCGGTGTACTACTGCAGTGGCGCCATCTAGTAGCAACATATTTCATTGCACTACGTGTCGAAGCGACGTGAAGTTTCTGCGTGGGCGCTTAGCTGGATACCCTGGGTTTGGTGTTTAAGTGCGGATGTCTGTCCCGTCATTTCAGTTGTACTTCACATCACGTGTTATTTTTGTGTGTGTATAGTAAAGGCATTTACCGGTAGGACAGGCAATAGAGGCTGTTTAACAGCTGCATCGGTGGTTATATTTTGAGAGCGAAACTTTTAAATTGCAAATATTGGGCTTATTAAATGCAACTCGACTGGCAGAAGACCTTAAATATGTGTATTATATAATACTGTTATCTAGGCTATATAAGTCAATGTTAATAAAGCGAGCAACAGACAAACTGGACCTTTAAACCACTGCCCAAACGATGCGTTCCGCCATCTAATGATGCTTTATTCCATAACGAATGAAAACCACGACTCAAATGATGATTTCCTTCCTGCCAAATCTAAACCACTGTCTAAATGTGCCTTCATCATTAACAGATTAATGCTGCCAACGTCGATGACAGTAATCATCTGTGGAAACTCGCTAAAAAATTACTTAACTATTAATTCCGCTTAACACGTCTGTCGTCGCTCTACCAGTTATTAAAAATAACGAGCGGACCCGTCTTTGTTGGGAAGGCATCATATCACGGCTGTCCGTCATAACCACGCCACCTCCAGTGAACACTTGATGGCTGTGCCCGTCTCCCGTAGCTACAGGTGCTGACGGAGTGTTCCCGGGTGACTTGGACCGTTTTCGTTAGTCGCTTAGCGCGAATCAACAGATCAAATGCATTCGCTCTCAGCACGACGATTGATGTGACGCGTAAGAGCTAATAATATAGAACTGTCGGCGAACGAGAGCGCGTGCGAACAACAGCCGTGACACACGACGCAATAGAAGGCGTGTCTTGGCGCATGGCTTTTTATAATAGTGTCTCGAACACGTTGATTTACACAGGGAGTATTTCAGACGTACTGTTTTCTAGAGCGAGTGGTTTTTTAACATTTGTCTTTATAGGAGCCTTTAAAACACACTGGTTTTTATAGAGGGAGTATTTCATACATTATTTTAACAATTATTTACGATATATTGTTTTGTAGAGGAAATATGTGCCCACATATTGCATTGACACACCGCATTTACAATTTACTCGACTATAGTTATTTGCTTTCGCCGATATATTGAGCACATAGCTCTGCCAACCCCTTGTGGATAGGGATAAGGGCCTTCAAGGTGACCATAGCTCTGCCAACCTCTTGTGGATAGGGATAAGGGCCTTCAAGGTGACCATAGCTCTGACAACCTCTTGTGGATAGGGATAAGGGCCTTCAAGGTGACCATAGCTTTGCCAACCTCTTGTGGATAGGGATAAGGGCCTTCAAGGTGACCATAGCTCTGACAACCTCTTGTGGATAGGGATAAGGGCCTTCAAGGTGACCATAGCTCTGCCAACCTCTTGTGGATAGGGATAAGGGCCTTCAAGGTGACCATAGCTCTGCCAACTTGACTGCCGATGACTATTCACAGTAAATATTGACAACAACAACTAACGTCAAATAATGATCGTTGTTAGAGGTATTAGTCTGCGAAGATAATGCACCACAACATCAGTGATTATGAACCGATGTATGTGTTCTCTGCTCTTGTCTTGCCTTCTCTCTCGAAATATAACCGAAGACAATCTCTCCGTCTTAATTGAGGTCTCCGTCTTTTCGTTAGCGCTCCACTTCTGTTATCCACGCTCTCTTTGTCAACATTTCCGTAACACATTCTATGTCTTTGTCCTGTCCGTCATACAGGTTTGTTGCCGACTAATTACGTTGTCAGGAGTTTCATAATTCTGACCCCACTTCGTGATACCCCAATCCTAATTTTGCCTTTCTGTTTCACTTCCCATATTCTCCGAACAATTTTTTTCGGTGACACGTGTACTTGCTCCTTCCATGTTTCTGATATTTCTTCACCTCAGAAAACATCATCTGGTACGTCGCAGGATTCCAACACTCCGCGTTGGCTATTCTGTGAAATCTATGTCACACATATTGCCTCCCGCATTCGTTCTTCGTAATGACTGGACCTCGCTAATTGGATTAGCTACCAATTAGTGTAGCGGTTATTCCCCTTGATTGAAATTAACATGAATATAATAACAATATGTATATTCACACTGTGAACGTAATAAGTTATGCAGACCAATCTTAACAATGGTCTTTTGGTCAATAATACCACTCTTTATAAGAAGGCAACACGTCTCTATGGCTAACATTGATTTTCTGTCATGTTAATATCGATTTTAGTCGATGTTGACATTAAATCGAGCCATTTTCCTATTGTAAAAAAGACGCGTAATGAAATGTCAGGAGACTGGGTAATTTCAACCGCAGTGTAACGATGAGATGGTTAAAAAACGTCGACTAATGAATGTCGGTGTGAAAAAAGACGTCTCTAATTACTCCTCAGAAAGTCATTGTCAAAGTCACTAATACGTCGGTCTGTCCTTCCGTCCGTCCGTCCTTCCGTCACCCGTCACTCCTTTGGCCAGTTCTTGCGTCCGTCCGTTCGTCCGTCAGTTCTTCTATGTATGTGCGTGTGTATATGTATGTGTGTATGTCGCACGCACGCACGCACGCAATATATATATATATATATATATATATATATATATATATATATATATATATATATATATACAGTGTATATATATATATATTATATATATATATTGTGTGTGCGTGGTGCGTGCGTGCGTGCGTGCGTGCGTGCGTGCGTGCGTGCGTGCGTGCGTGCGTGCGGGCGGACGGACGGACGGACGGACGGACGGACGGACGGACGGACGGACGGACGGACGGACGGACGGACGGACGGACGGACGGACGGACGGACGGACGGACGGACGGACGGACGGACGGACGGACGGACGGACGGACGGACGGACGGACGGACGGACGGACGGACGGACGGACGGACGGACGGACGGACGGACGGACGGACGGACGGACGGACGGACGGACGGACGGACGGACGGACGGACGGACGGACGGACGGACGGACGGACGGACGACGACGGACGGACGGACGGACGGACGGACGGACGGACGGACGGACGGACGGACGGACGGACGGACGGACGGACGGACGGACGGACGGACGGACGGACGGACGGACGGACGGACGGACGGACGGACGGACGGACGGACGGACGGACGGACGGACGGACGGACGGACGGACGGACGGACGGACGGACGGACGGACGGACGGACGGATGGATGGATGGATGGATGGATATACGTACGTTCATGTGTACATATGTGTACGTGTGTGAATATGTAAATTTGTAGGTGTTTACGTTGGTATGTGTATGCATGAATGTATATATGCATGTATGTGTGAATGCATGCATAAATGCGTGCATGCGGGCATGTTTTCATGCATGAGTGAAGTATACACCCACGTACGTACATATGTACGATGCGTGTACATGTTTATGTATGTTTCACTGTTATCTCGGTCATTCAGTCGTGCCTTGGAGTGCACATTACTCACCTCCATCACTCACCGAGTACAGCGTTATCAAACTGCGAGACCACTCGTCATTCAGTACCGTTAAGTACCGTGCCCGTGGGCTGAGTTTCTGCCACATCCGACCTTCTATGTTATTGGTTGTATAGCGTGACATTTATTCAGGTCGATTCCTGGATAACAGCCGTCACGTTTATACATCTTTCTTTGACGAGTACTTGACAAGTCATCGATTCACTTAACAAGCACTACGACCATAATTTATATATCAAAGTGCGACGACGATGCTATCGTTAACCGGAGCCGAACACCCGGCTTGTTAGATTGTCACTTGTCAATGGTGGTTATGAGCGATCGCGTCATTTTGACTCAAAACAGGTATAGTTTTCTATTACGCCGCACTGGCTCGATGATGACTGTAATGACACCATTGCGTGTCAATGAACTCTACACTGCACCAGTTCACGTGAATGAATGAGTACCGGGCTATAGACAGTGGTGGAATTTGTGTACGAATAGTCTTCGCGTATTAATTGCAGACAACATCTAGTTCGTTTTGCACAACGTGGTCGCTTAAGCTTGGATGGGGCATGTTAGTATGTTTAATGTGGCTGCTGCTGAAGTTCTAACAAAGAACATTACCAACAGTGAGATTGTTCGGTTTAATTGATCGGGAGTTTTCGCAAAGAACCCTTAATGGGCCTAGACAGAGAATGGGTTTCTCACCTAATTGCACGCGTTGACAAACGCGTCTAGGGGAGGTTGGATGCTTCGCCGATAATTCGAATAGGTGTTCTCGTGAACAGGTGTGCCTGAGTGTAAAGCGCCCTGAGCAGTCTTCAGTCTGCGATATATAAGAAGTTTCGGTTTAATGTACGAAACTGCCACTTAGTTTCTATGCGTTGGAAGGGCGATATAAACGATTTGAATAATACTCTTTTTTTCATGTTCACGTGTCGTGGAAATAGTCCCGAACTTTGAGAATACGATTTTGTGGTATATCTTTGTTTTCCAACGTTTTCAGTTACTATCATTTTAAGCCTTTTGGTACATTTAAGATCTTCATTTTGTATAAATCGTTCTGTCCTGTGGGAGGTGCCACCGTCGTAGTAATCTGTCTTCTTTTATTTCTTCATCAGCAGGAGAAGATCCTCATGTCTGATCCCTTAACCTGGCACCGCGTGCGTTGGGATGGATTAACCGACATCCAGTATAGTTGATAATAAATCATGACTTTGATTAGCTACGAACTCTTACATAAACCTTGCATTTGAATATTTCCGTAATTCGATGATCGATGGGGGTTGTCAGTTTACCGAGCCTATCACCTGTACGAATCGAACCGGCCACTCCAGGAAGACCAGAAGAAGTGTTGATTCTGACAACGTAATGCAAGTCCAATGTTCTGTTCCACAATAACGAGTTTTACCGCGCGCGTCGCTTTATCTGAGTTAATATACATATTGATTAAAAAACCACCATCGGTTATGCGATCGTCGATTATTGCCATGGGAGTCTGATGTTGTTCAAACTGGTTGTACGCAAGCAATTATTGCACGTAAACCGACACGTGTGACCTTATTCCTTCTGTCAGTGTTCTCACCCAATGTTGAAGTTTTTCTGTTTGTATTGATTAGCGTCAAGGATTTCTGTACACGGCGCGACGTGGAGCGAGAATGATTAATGACGTCATTAACCCAGTGACCTATACAACGACCAGACAATGACCAAAAACGCACGGAAAGGGTTCATTGTTCAGCGGTGTCAGTTCCACACACCAACTGATTACCCCGGCAGATCAGCGGCCGATGAAATACGACGTATCAGTGCCGATGTTTACCAAGTGTCACTGGGTGTCCTAGGATAATGTGTCCTTCTCCGTCATACGAAACCACCGTACGAGACACTAGGTGCATCAGCAGACTACATCGGTTTTAATGGGAATTTGTTATTTTCGCATCAGATTGACAAAAAACGAGCTCATTAATTTGCAATGAGTTAATAGTAATTCGATGCAGCCTTCCAACGTATCAATGGCGCCAACGCACGGACTAATTCCGAAGCAAAATTACGCGCTCGCGTGAATTTACCGTTGTATTCTTCGTCCATATGAAATGTTCTTTAGGTTCCGAGAAGATCGTAAAAAACGCCACAGACAAACAATTCTGTAGTAGTAAATGGAACCACCGTCAGCGCACCAAATCGATACTTTGTTTTTACCTATCGCTACATCGATCAAATTACTGCAGCATGGCTTGTTAATTCTACATTTTAGAGCGGTTCAACAATGTTTTTGGATTTGTAAAGTAATTGCTGTACTAGGATGTTACAAGGCAATGACAATTTGATTGAACTAATAAGGAATTTTTATGGTACTACTTTTTGTTGATGTAATCATTTGGAAGAGACGCTACATGCGCCGCTGATCATCTGTGTCCGGTATCTGTCTAGAGAAGTACATTTTCCCACACAAACAATTGAAACAACCCGTCGTGGAATCACTGAGTAGGGATCTCATTATATAAACTGCATTAATGTAAAAAAAAACCTCTTAATTACTATGTAGAAGTAGAAGATGGACAAGTGTTGGACTTTCAATGAGGCCCAGGCTTCCTGTAGTAAGGTTATGACGAATATGGAATTTCATTCGAATCGAACATTGAACTGAATGTCTCGGAAATTTCGAATACAAATCGAATATCGAATCGAATACGATTATTCAGTGGCTTCGAATTCGATTAGAATTCAGGGCATATCTAATGAACTGGTCAGTGGGATTTCGAATTCGGAGCTTTAAGTGATGAATGTAAATATTTTCCATGACTTTTCATGTTCGTGATATTGTAAGCTCGCTCGAAAGAAAGTTTTGGTAGGACAGATGATGTTGCTGCGAGCCGGTGGTCGGAGGACATGAGTATTGGAAAGGTATCGTTCATATAGCTGAGTTCTTCGAATTTGGAGTCGACCCGATTAGCGGAAAGAGGCCCGAATATTAGAAATATCGGCTACAAATCGAATTTCGTCGTAAACCTATCCTGCAGTCCATCCGTCATCTGAAGTACTGAAACTTGTTAAAGCAGTTTGGTTCACTGAGGCCGTCTTTAAAACGACACAGTGGCTAATTTGGTTAACTCGGCTATTTCGGGACGGTCGAACAAGCGAATTGAGACGGGATTAACTTGTAAATGACAGCGTCTATCAACTAAAACGCAGTTTCCACGAAACTGATTGTCCTTTAATAGAGGTATGTTATAACATCGCAACTTGTGATAACTATTCCATACGCCGTTGTGTTTGTTAATGTAACATTTGTTTAGATCGCGCTAACGAGACTACCGAATGCCTCCTAGCATCCTCGAAGCGTAATAAGAAACTTGTATTGAAGGTTTTTGTTTGTATTTTGTAAACGAACCAAATCCATTATTAAACATTGTTATTAAACACAATTTGGTGGATAAAATATATTCAGCACATATAGAACTCCTACATTTAGCACGGAAACTATAGGAATGTACGCGCACAATTATTTCTTGCGCGAAGCACAGTTTTGCAGAATTCCCTGATCACAACAGTGTAGCATTCAAAACTGGAACTCAATAACTACTACTTAAACATCATATCATACAGACAGTACTCAGTGCGTTCTACAACGTGCCCAGTGCCGCTTTGGTGGCTGCATGCTGATAATGTTTTGTTTTATTTGGTTGCTGGCGAACTTCTAACAACGGAAAATACGAACAGTGAGATTGTTCGGTTGTATTGATCGGTACTTTTGGGAAAGAACACCCAGGCATAGACAGAGAATAGGTTTCTCACCTAATTGCGCACGTTGGCTAATGCGTCTAGGGGAGGTCATTACACGATTGTCGCACTCACGACATAAGACAAACGAGGCAGTGATTTCGAGAGAGGAATAACCTTTCAAAGTATTTGTGCATCCTGATTTAAAAAAACAGATACACTTGCATTAAGATAACGATAGCGCTGCTATAAGTTTCTAGGTAGTGCCTGGAAATTCATGGATCTATCAGTGACATGGGTCTATTCATGACTGAAAGGGCTCTCTGTATAGAGATTGACAGAATCCGTTTGATGGTCGTCTGATGGCACCATTCACCCTGTTGGTTTTATCGGCACCAATATTGTAGGATTTGACGAGAAGGCTACCGCAAATCTGGCGGTAAGACAGAAATAAAATATGTTAAATTTTCCTGAAACCGAATTGTTACTGTGTATTCAATTTGCAAATCAGATTAGTTCAGAAACATAATTTGCATTTGAACACCAGCCGAAATATATGATTTTCAAGTGTCACATGATATTAGTTTATAATGCAGATATCATTATTTTATTCATTAATATTGTTATATTCTATTCTGCATAGTATACAATTTTGTACTATTAATCGGGGTGAACGGGTCTTAATAAATTATTAGTGGACACCTCGTGCTATATTTGGTTGTCCTGTGTTTTATTGGCCAAATATTGCGTGTAAAGAATAACAGTTTGGCTGGTATTAGGAATTAATAATATCTGCATTAATACTAATAATTAGTATTAATGCAGATATTATTAATTATTTATCCAGTAAACGCCTTCGAACTTAATTTTCAAGTGCAATTTAATACGATGACATAATGCAATTGTTGAAAATGGTATTTGCATTCATTTACCCAACACAACCCCGCAACATGATCACACCAGGGCAGGAAACTCTAACACAATAGTTCAACAACACGTCAACGTCAACACAACTGCTACTGCAAATATGACAGACACAAATAAACGCTCGCATTTCCGCTTTGAAAGAGAGAGCTCTGTCACGCAGATCAGCAGCTACTCAGGCAAGTCGACCGACTGAGTGTATTCGGCGTCAATCATTCTCTGGCGCTAGGCTGGTAAGGCTGGCGTCGATGGTATTAAAGTGATAATAAATAAAGAGTAGATTGCAGCTGAATAATGTAGTAGTTGCAAACCAATATATGCGCTGGTACTGCAGCTACTGCCATTGCGCTGCTCAGAAATGACATCTAATGTTACACGTCACAGACTGCAACATCGTTGTTCGTTGATCGTTGATCGTTGATCGTTGATCGTTGATCGTTGATCGTTTATCGTTGATCGTTGATCGTTGATCGTTGTTCGTTGATCGTTGTTCGTTGTGTTCGCTGTTCGCTGTTCGCTGTTCGCTGTTCGCTGTTCGCTGTTCGCTGTTCGCTGTTCGCTGTTCGCTGTTCGCTGTTCGCTGTTCGCTGTTCGCTGTTCGCTGTTCGCTGTTCGTTGTTATAATAATAATAATTATGTAACTTCTATTGCGTCTAAATCCTTAGAAATGAATAACAAATGGGTGATCAATTTCTAAGTTGTTGTAAAGAACTATTAGCATCTGGAGTAGATAATGATATATACATTTGAATATATCATCTGCATAACGATAATGGCTCAAATTATGCCTATTAATAGTAACAAAAACAGCTGATAAATCAAACAAGGTAAATGCAGTAACTTTGCCATTATCCATGTTTAAAATGATATAATTACGCACGTTTGGGAGACCCGTGTCCATAGAATGAGGTTTTGTGTGCGTGTGCGTGTGCGTGTGCGTGTGCGTGTGCGTGTGCGTGTGCGTGTGCGTGTGCGTGTGCGTGTGCGTGTGCGTGTGCGTGTGCGTGTGCGTGTGCGTGTGCGTGTGCGTGTGCGTGTGCGTGTGCGTGTGCGTGTGCGTGTGCGTGTGCGTGTGCGTGCGTGCGTGTGCGTGTGCGTGTGCGTGTGCGTGTGCGTGTGCGTGTGCGTGTGCGTGTGCGTGTGCGTGTGCGTGTGCGTGTGCGTGTGCGTGTGCGTGTGCGTGTGCGTGTGCGTGTGCGTGTGCGTGTGCGTGTGTGCGTGTGCGTGTGCGTGTGCGTGTGCGTGTGCGTGTGCGT
>JAODUO010000739.1:50000-67500 GCA_025642075.2 Ridgeia piscesae | reverse complement strand
CACACACACACACACACACACACACAGCACACACACACACGCACACACACACGCACACACACAACACATACACACAACACACACACACAAAACACACACATACACACACAACACACACACACACACACACACACACACACACACACACACACACACACACACACACACACACACACACACACACACACACACACACACACACACACACACACACACACACACACACACACACACACACACACACACACACACACACACACACACACACACACACACACACACACACACACACACACACACACACACACACACACACACACACACACACACACACACACACACACACATCGGTCGGTCGGTGTTCTCCGGAATCGATTGGTGCGCCCAACGACGCAGATTTGTGAAATCCAAAAAGTCGAGCACTCATTCCGGAAAAGACAACTCACCGATCGGATTTTTATTCAGGCCGCCACCGTTTGACGGCTGATGTAATCGAGTAATTCGAGTCGAGTGGATTCGTGACGTATTCGTGGCGTAGTTACTGACACGCCGATGATGAGACTAATTTCTGTAACCAAATCGGTTCTGCACGGAACAACGAAAATTGTACGTTTTTAAATTACAGTATAAATACTACACCTCAGGGCATCGGCCTGGTTACAATTGCAAATGTACCCGGTATACTACACAATGATTACACAGGCCTCGGTTCCACGTCACCGTGTCGAACCATGTTTGCATAATCAGGAAAGCGAATAGGCACTATTCCTAGATATTAAGGTGACTATAACACTATTTAATATAATACTGTTATGCCCTAATCCACGGTCGCTCTCTGTCATTTGGCAGCGCATAAATTGACGTTTTGCCAGAAAAAACATGCCACACTAAGCTCATATTTCATAACGATGCATTACCGTAGGGATATAGTTTGATATGTTGCTACATAAGAATATAAGATAGGTTTTTAAATTGCTTGATATACATGTAGATGTAGCTTTAATGAATTACCAATTAACTAACTAACTAACAAAATTTTCACAGATTGAACTATAAATAACTTGCTGTAAAATATATACACAACATCTAGCACAATCTTTCAAAAGCACGCGTCACTTGCTTTCGTCTCATCGGAATCATACATCGCTGCAAACTGGTCCACTTCTTGACCCAAATAACCGACCAGGCACTTCCGTAAGTGTATCAATGTAGTCATCTTTAACGACGTTGTCGTTGAGGAAAATCAAATTCACACTAACGATTCAGCCACACGTGTCTGAGAATGTGATTGACGTCTCTCTCAGCGTCGGGCATCGGGCGTATGTCTGTTTTTTGTCGTCTAATGACCTCGCGCGGATGTTAGTCCGCTATTTCATTTCCGGCTGTCACAGGGTCGCATTCAACGTCAGCGAGGGGACATCTTCCGTGTCATTGCGTGGAAGTCGTCCGTTTCTGTCGACCGTCTCCAGGAGGCACCAAATTGCTTTGTTGTTGATCTCGCTATTAATAATTGCACATCTACATTTTCCACCTGGCGACAGTTGCATTTGAAGGCTGTCTTGATTGAGCTTAGTTCTTGCCAGAGGTGTTTTTTGTATCGTCCATGACAGCTATACATCCGAAAGATCATGGGAATAGTTAATACAGACCGGGTTCTCAACACAGAAGGTCTCCGACGTTCCAGAACATTCGGGATCACGAAAACTCAGCTACGATGGGTTGATACAAGGTTGGAATGGGCAACTCGCGACTACCAAAGGTGATCTCCGAACCGCCACCTGGCACAAGAAACACAGGCGCCCCAGTCAGGCGCGACAAAGACTATCTGTAGACATACCTACAGACATGCCGCACCTCCATCCTTGGCAACCACTTGTAACTGACCGTAACAGATGGCTTGACCGTGCACAAGTATATCCGGGGTTTTGAGGAGACGCGTCTGCAGAACCGCCAGCAAACAGTAGAGTCAACTACTGCAGTAGCCACCAGTAGACGACAGTTATTTAGCCTCCAATAGACGACAGTTATTTAGCCTCCAGTAGACGACAGTTATTTAGCCTCCAATAGACGACAGTTATTTAGCCTCCAGTAGACGACAGTTATTTAGCCTCCAGTAGACGACAGTTATTTAGCCTCCAATAGACGACAGTTATTTAGCCTCCAGTAGACGACAGTTATTTAGCCTCCAATAGACGACAGTTATTTAGCCTCCAGTAGACGACAGTTATTTAGCCTCCAGTAGACGACAGTTATTTAGCCTCCAGTAGACGACAGTTATTTAGCCTCCAGTAGACGACAGTTATTTAGCCTCCAGTAGACGACAGTTATTTAGCCTCCAGTAGACGACAGTTATTTAGTCTTCAGTAGACGACAGTTATTTAGCCTCCAGTAGACGACAGTTATTTAGCCTCCAGTAGACGACAGTTATTTAGCCTCCAGTAGACGACAGTTATTTACTCAGTATAGCAAACGAAGTTTTAGCCTCCAGTAGACGACATTATTTAGCTCCAGTAACGACAGATTATTTAGCCACCCGTAGAGAATTATTTAGCCTCCAGTAGACGACAGTTATTTAGCCTCCAGTAGACGACAGTTATTTAGCCTCCAGTAGACGACAGTTATTTAGCCTCCAGTAGACGACAGTTATTTAGCCTCCAGTAGACGACAGTTATTTATCGTTTTGAAATGATAAACAAGCGTAAGTTTTGCTCTAGTAGATGTCACGCCGTCCTAGTAATGTAAATCACATATATAACCCTTATTGTCCTAAGTGTGCTAAAGACTGACTACGTTATATAATAACATTACTTTACTGGTCTTCTGTTACGTCACTGTTTGTCTACGTCATAATCGTAACGAAAGCGTGACACCCAAGGAGCTATGCCGTATCTAAATGGTGATCTAATTATTATATGCATTGCGTTACAAAGGTGGCGAGATGTCTGCCAGATCAATGTTTCCAGCGCATACGTCTTATTTAAACAACAATGTTCTATTTTTTGACGAAAAGAAGTGCATTTGGGATCATAAAATCTCAACCAAACATGCAACGAAAGCGGCACAAGAGCGGCGTCAATTTTGTAAGCTTGACGAACCTGTATGCTAGGCAATAAGACACGTAATAGATACGTCAGTTAGCAACTGGGATCCTTCATGTGGGTGTGAGAAGACTGGCAAATTAATTGGACGTTTAACGTGGGTCGTTTAGGTGTGTATGAATATATCATTAAATAAAAAAGTATCGTCATTACAATAACCTTTAATAGTTCCCCAAAGAGGAAACTCTTGTGGTAGATATTCACATAACACAACATAACACAACGACATTAGCGTTAAGGCCGGTTGATGAGAACGATATTTTTTAGTTATCGCGCGACTTCATCGGTCGTGTAAACACTTATTATAAGGCGAATTGGCAACGCGATTTGGTCATGCGAATATATTGGTGGATACTTGCACTGACTGTATTGCCACCAACAGTTGATGACGTACAGTCACTGAGAACAGGTGATCGTGTATAGATCTTCCAATTAAATAGGAAAAAACTTCCCGAAAGTCATTTAAAGTCGCCTACAGCCGCTGAATAATACACGTGCATCAAGTAGAGAAATGCAGCGATTCTCACTAGATTATTGACGTGTTTTTTTTTGTAGTTATGGCTGTATCCGTTGTAGTTATGTTCTGGAAATGACTATATTATTTTGATTATTAGCGTTGGCGGTAACCACAGAATAAACAACGGTATGATATCACTACAGCGATTGCGGAGGCGAATTTCACGGCAAATCAGACAATGCCACCTACGCCTATAATTGAGTGCGGCGACAAAGCTCAAAATACGACGGAAAACATAGGCTTCATCCAAGCGTGTGCTAACTACATTAGGCTACGCTGATCTCTATCAGACACTGTGAGTAATGGAATGTTATGATGGGTTTATCACGTGAATTCTTAGCCGCGTGGGCCGCCCAGACTACAAAGCGATATTGGTAACGCTTCGTCGATGCCAAATAGTGCTGTGTCACAGTATTAATTTATCATCTGTCGAAGATCTCTAGTTCGTTTATCGCGGCATACTGACCTCCATACGGGAAAGTGATTGAGTTAATGTACTGTTTTCTTTGTAATTTTGTGTATTGATTTTGTGTCAACTGCGTGTTGAATGAGATAGGTCTGAACGCCACCTGGGCTGGTTCACCGTCAATATAATTATCATTAGACATGCGTCCAAAAGTATTGCCAGCACGACTTCACTTGACCGAGCTGCACCGGCCAAAGTGACCCATCCATCACGTGACTTGCTCTCTGGTAACATATATCCGTCATGGCATCAAGTATAGACACCGAACACGTTGTGTTTTCTGTCATTCTATCATATATTTTATTTCTATTCTGACAGCAAACGTGTTTTGTGCGACAAAATCTCACTGCAGACTATATCGTTAACGTGAAACTGCACGCATGAATGTTTCATGTATTGCACGCCGTGCTGCAACAGTAGCGTAATTGACACACCGCTATAAACATTGGCACCAAGGACAGTGCTTGGCGGAGGCCGCGCGCTATCCTTTTACCGTAATGTCGACAAACCGCAACATCGTGAATTTGTCAACGGACACCTCCTTGACATCAGGAATCCGCCCCCACCCTCACCTCGTGATGTTTACACCGTACTGCTCTCCCGGCAACAACGACAACATGGCGTCACTTTTAATCAGGTTTCTCCATCGATCCTCTCGTGCGGGTGTCTGTGCAAATCATCTTTGTAGGATATAGAGTTGTTGCACGCTGTTGCGTATTACTTCTGCAGTTGCACCAAACATCAGGAATCAACTTCCTGTCACTATAAATCACCTGAAACAGAAGCCTTTTTCCGCACAAAATTCAAATCGCATTTATCTGAAATCCCATTCCCACCCTAAACTTTAAGTGACCCTAAACTCAGTTATGTCTCTTGTTTGTCCCCGTTCAGGATGCGCCTCTTAACTGGGCCTCCCGAGAATAAAGGCGCAATAGAACTGTTTTAGGGTTGTTATATTACGATTAGGCTTGGGATTAAGGTTATGCTTAGAACTAGGGTTTGGGTTATGATTTGGGCTTGGCTAGGACCACATTACACTGGTTCTTATCCAGACGCCGTCTACGAAAAACAAATTACTCGGCCTTCGACTCGCGGTGGCATCGCCTACGTATCATTGCGCGAGCTCACGTGGCTAAGTGACACAGTCCGTGAGGGACGTGGTTCGCGCTCAGGAAGACACGACGCGCACTGTTTAATAGGCTAGAGTCTCGTTCGTTATCGGAATTAACCAGACAAATTGCTGCACAAAACAAGCACCGAACGGACATCGCAAGGTCTGATGTGGAACAGATGCATTGAAAAGATGGCGGTGAGAAAGATTTACGTATGTAGAATGTGTGTTTGTGTGTGTGTGTGTGTGTGTGTGTGTGTGTGTGTGTGTGTGTGTGTGTGTGTGTGTGTGTGTGTGTGTGTGTGGTGTGTGTGTGTGTGTGTGTGTGTGTGTGTGTGTGTGTGTGTGTGTGTGTGTGTGTGTGTGTGTGTGTGTCTGTGTCTGTGTATGTGTCTGTGTCTGTGTTGTGTGTGTGTGTGTGTGTGTGTGTGTGTGTGTGTGTGTGTGTGTGTGTGTGTGTGTGTGTGTGTGTGTGTGTGTAGTGTGTGTGTGCCTGCGCGGCGTATTTCTACGTGCTTGTGCGTGCGCGCACGTCTGTGTGTGAACGCGCATGTGTGTGTGAACGCGCATGTGTGCGTGCGAGCGTGCGTGCGTGGGTGCGCTCACGTCTAGAATCAATTATAATCTTTGTACGTGGTTTCCAACGCGTTTATTTTGGAAATCGTAATCGATATAAACACAGCCGCCATCCTAGACCTCTCTGTGTGCACAGTCCCGCGATTCAAGTGGTAGTTTATCACAGCTCTCTATTTACAGCATCTTTAAAGTGAAGGTATCAGCTGCCCACTCGTGTTTTCCACCCTCCCACCCACTAACCAGACTGATTTAGGAAGTCTGTTCTCTATCCTGTAGACATGTCCAGCGCGGCGTGTTAGCCGACGCCGTGGCATACAGATAGCTGCACTCAGGTCTCGTTTCGTGTCAACGTCCTCGTTTGCGATGTTGTCATTTATTGTCGTTCCGTGTCATCGAGTGTAAATTTTGTGAAGCGCTGTGGCGCAATTGATAGCGCATCGGGTTGTCAATCTAGAGAAACGTTGTACTAATGTTGTGCTGCCGTGTCTTACCTTGGGCACATTCGTTCACTCTACATTGCACTAGTTCATTCACCTGTATACTCGAGTACAGAGAGCGCTGTCTTACAGAGAGCTTCGGATACTTGTGTATGGAGAGCGTTGTATATAACATGTTGTGTGCTAATAAGATTCGCGTAGTAGTTATAGCAGGGCTGAATGCTTCTCAGGACGGTCGCGTTGATGTTCGATCGGACAAGTCAAGAACGATATATAGCGCCCTGTAAGAACTTACACATAAGCTTTGCTCTTGTCCAGAAATCTGTGACGTAGAGCTGTATGTTGTGCGGCAGGAGATGACACTGTGACAGTACGACATATTTCTGCTATCACCAGTGTATTGCTACAGCTGTAGGTTTACAACAGTATCATATTACATATGTTGTAACACTATCATATTACACCCGTTACAACACTATCATATTGCACCTGTTGCAACAATATCATATTACACCTGTTGCAACACTGTAATATTACACATGTTATAACACTATCGTATTACACCTGTTGCAACAATATCATATTACACATGTTGTAACACTATCGTATTACACCTGTTGCAACACTATCAAATTACACCTGTTGCAACAATATCATATTACACCTGTTGCAACAATATCATATTACACCTGTCACAACACTATCATATTACACCTGATACAACACTATCATATTACACCTGTTGCAACACTATCATATCACACTTGTTGCAACAATATCATATTACACCTGTTGCAACACTATCATATTACATTTGTTGCAACAATATCATATTACACCTGTTGCAACATTATCATATTACATTTGTTGCATCAATATCATATTACACATATTGCAACACTATCATATTACACCTGTTGCAACAGTATCAAATTACACCTACTGCAACACTATCATATTATACATATTTCAACACTATCATATTACACCTGTTATAACACTATCATATTACACCTGTTATAACACTATCATATTACACATATTGCAACACTATCATATTACACCTGTTACAACACTATCATATTACACCTGATACAACACTATCATATTACACCTGTTGCAACACTATCATATTACACTTGTTGCAACAATATCATATTACACCTACTGCAACACTATCATATTATACATATTTCAACACTATCATATTACACCTGTTATAACACTATCATATTACACCTGTTATAACACTATCATATTACACCTGATACAACACTATCATATTACACCTGTTACAACACTATCATATTACACCTGATACAACACTATCATATTACACCTGGTGCAACACTATCATATTACACATGTTGTAACACTATCGTATAACACCTGTTGCAACACTATCATATTACATTTGTTGCAACAATATCATATTACACCTGTTGCAACATTATCATATTACATTTGTTGCATCAATATCATATTACACCTGTTGTAACACTATCATATTACACTTGTTGCAACAATATCATATTACATTTGTTGCATCAATATCATATTACACCTGGTGCAACACTATCATATTACACATGTTGTAACACTATCGTATAACACCTGTTGCAACACTATCATATTACATTTGTTGCAACAATATCATATTACACCTGTTGCAACATTATCATATTACATTTGTTGCATCAATATCATATTACACCTATGCAACACTATCATATTACACATGTTGCAACACTATCATATTACACTTGTTGCAACAATATCATATTACACCTGTTGCAACACTATCGTATTACACCTGATGCAACAGTAGCATATTACACATGTTGCAACACTATCATATTACACCTGTTGCAACACTATCATATTACACCTGTTGCAACACTATCATATTACACCTGTTGCAACAATATCATATTACACATATGCAACACTATCATATTACACCTGTTGCAACACTATCATATTACACTTGTTGCAACAATATCATATTACACCTGTTGCAACACTATCGTATTACACCTGTTGCAACAATAGCATATTACACATATTGCAACACTATCATATTACACCTGTTATAACACTATCATATTACACCTGTTGCAAATATAAATCACTATCATATTACACCTGTTATAACACTATCATATTACACCTGTTGCAACACTATCATATTACACCTGTTGCAACACTATCATATTACACCCATACTGTGTAGGGTACGGAAGATATAGACCTTTGCACTGTTTCACCCAAACTGTGTAGGGTACGGAAGATATAGATCGTTGTACTGTTTCACCCATACTGTGTAGGGTACGGAAGATATAGATCGTTGTACTGTTTCACCCATACTGTGTAGGGTACGGAAGATATAGATCGTTGTACTGTTTCACCCATACTGTGTAGGGTACGGAAGATATAGATCGTTGTACTGTTTCACCCATACTGTGTAGGGTACGGAAGATATAGATCGTTGTACTGTTTCACCCATACTGTGTAGGGTACGGAAGATATAGATCGTTGTACTGTTTCACCCATACTGTGTAGGGTACGGAAGATATAGATCGTTGTACTGTTTCACCCATACTGTGTAGGGTACGGAAGATATAGATCGTTGTACTGTTTCACCCATACGTGTAGGGTACGGAAGATATAGATCGTTGTACTGTTTCACCCATACTGTGTAGGGTACGGAAGATATAGATCGTTGTACTGTTTCACCCATACGTGTAGGGTACGGAAGATATAGATCGTTGACTGTTTCACCCATACGGTAGGGTACGGAAGATATAGATCGTTGTACTGTTTCACCCATACTGTGTAGGGTACGGAAGATATAGATCGTTGTACTGTTTCACCCATACTGTGTAGGGTACGGAAGATATAGATCGTTGTACTGTTTCACCCATACTGTGTAGGGTACGGAAGATATAGATCGTTGTACTGTTTCACCCATACTGTGTAGGGTACGGAAGATATAGATCGTTGTACTGTTTCACCCATACTGTGTAGGGTACGGAAGATATAGATCGTTGTACTGTTTCACCAATACTGTGTAGGGTACGGAAGATATAGATCGTTGTACTGTTTCATCCATACTTTGTAGGGTAGGGAAGATATAGATCGTTGTACTGTTTCACCCATACTTTGTAGGGTAGGGAAGATATAGATCGTTGTACTGTTTCACCCATACTGTGTAGGGTACGGAAGATATAGATCGTTGTACTGTTTCACCCATACTGTGTAGGGTACGGAAGATATAGATCGTTGTACTGTTTCACCCATACTGTGTAGGGTACGGAAGATATCGACCGTTGCACTGTTTCACCAATACTGTGTAGGGTACGAAAGATATAGATCGTTGCACTCTTTCACACATACTGTGTAGGGTACGGAAGATATAGACTGTTGCACTGTTTCACCCATACTGTGTAGGGTACGGAAGATATAGACTGTTGTACTGTTTCACCCATACTGTGTAGGGTACGGAAGATATAGACTGTTGCACTGTTTCACCCATACTGTGTAGGGTACGGAAGATATAGGTCGCTGTACTGTTCTACCCATACTGTGTAGGGTACGGAAGATATATATCGTTGTACTGTTTCATCCATACTGTGTAGGGTACTGAAGATTTGCGTATCTTAGAACTGATGAGAACAGAGACCGTTTCAGGGAATGTTTGATACCAGAGAGATGTCGATACAACTGTTTATACTTCGACGCATAATTCAATGTCCACAGAACATCTGACGGCGTCTGTTTGTTATACCCCCAGCCATAGACGGGTGACGCGTTAAACAGATCCTAGTCATGTTTTGTTTGCCTGTGTATTGGTTATGTTAAACCGCCAAGGTTAACATACCTTGTGTTTCAATAGTTAGGTGTGTTGGGAAAGACCCACACTCGACAGGATAATCTACACATGGATTAGTGCAGTGAAGACGACAGTGCGCTTAACGCCTGGTGTGTCACTCTCGTTGACAGAGAACGACAGCGCACTGCTAAATCGCAAATGATGACGTTGACGCGAGACGAGTCTTTTGTCCAGTCTCTCTACTGTGTCGCGCCATCACCGAATGCTTTCTTCGTCACAACAAAGCCAATATCCAACGAGTTATATTGTCCGTTGGTCTTCTCTTTCACTCAGTGTACCTGATGATCTCGCTGTGTATCGATCGGCGAGGCCAAGAAACACATTGGGTTTCAGACGTATTGACACAGTACAGACCGGCAAGTCCATTTCATTCAAACGCAATACAACGGACTCTGCCTGAATGGAACAGGACGAGAGAGACCCGAACAGCGAGGTGACCGTATTAGTGAGATTAAGTTATTTTACTCTTTATGTAAGTCATTGGAGACTTTTTATAGTGGCCTCAATTGTGAGGTGTTCGTATTACTGAGGTGACCGTAATACTAGGTTCAACGGAGGGTGGTGCCCGCGTTTGACACATGTTGTTGAGGAGACACGTGTCTCTTAGCCGCAAACACATCTGACGCTCCCGTGTTGCCATAAAACAAACCACAACTCGAGCCAAGATGAACCCATTCGCCCAATTTCCTGCTAATAATTACCCAATGGAAGGGACGACCTCTCTCGAAATCAATGTCCCCGAGTGAATTGTCACATCTCGTAAACAGGCGAATCGAGTCAACAAGTCATGTATCAAGGCGGACAATACACACTTCCACGGCATTGCGGTCACGTTCTGTGTCCACGCACGTGTATCAGGTTTTTAGACGTCTCTCGCACTGTGATTTCTAACAACTACCGACTCAGTGAACACGCAGGTCATCGGCGCACTCGTGGTGCTTTGCCAAATCGTGTTTCATTAGTCGCCTACTCGAATGTTTCCTACCGCATGCCACCTGATTACGATGTGACGTGCACGAAAAACATATCGTGTGATCCTTGGTCTTTCTTTGTTAAATGAATAAAAATAAAACACCGGGTGAAATAAAAACGAGAGACAATGGACGACGGACGGAGGTCATTGATCTGTCTTGTGTTCAGAGGTTTGTGGTCAAACCAAGGCTAACTGCTGGTATGTTTTGTGGGAAGTCAATTTTGACTGCAAAATAGCACGCATGCACGCGCGCACGCACGCACCACGCGCGCACGCACGCACGCACGCACGCACACACACACACACACACACACACACACACACACACACATATTTATACATACATACTTACAGCCTCCATAACAAACTCAAATCGCACCCAAAAGTGCGCACCACGAAAATATATTTGCCCATTAAGTGCACGCCCATTCCCCCTAAATATTAGGGAGGCTAATCTTATCACTAGTCCTCATCAAAACTTTGTGCTTTCGTCATGATAGGGGCAACATGTATAAAATTACACATACAGTGACGTCGATATGTATTGTTCACGTCATGGCTATTGTTATTGACTTGACGTACAACATCACTACTTTAAACTTACTTTCAACCCACTCAACAATTCCATACACACTGGATAATATTAATTTTATCATCTAATAAACCAAATTAACATATAAATATGCATTCCCGAACGTATTGCCATGGATGCTGGCTTCGATCTGCAATCTAAAACAAACGGTCTTTTAACAAACTCCGCCTCCTTATATAGTATATTTCTATATTTATACTTATTGAGCAAACCTTGCCTATTATATTTTAATAAATATAATGAAACACATTCAATAAATTCACTGCCGTATTGGAGTTTATAATGTGCTCCTATTGTGTCCAGTAAACAGGCTAGATATTCCATTAATTAACCTACATTTATTGCGTTTTTAAAAGCATTATATTGATTGCGATCATCAATAAACCATTACAGCAAATCAGGCACCAAGACGCCTTTGTGATTAATAGAAGACAATGAATGGCTGTGATGTGCATCAGGCGTGAGACATTGATAGAAAAGAAAATAGACAGCCTTGTAGTTCGGGCTGCAACTCGCGTGCAGTGCAATTAAAGACGATCAGTTTGGTTCAGCGCGAACTCAAGTTTCGTAAAAAATCCATAAAAACTAATTGATTATCACAGCACTCAAAGAAACACGTTTTTTAAGCTGGCTGAACGTTTGAAAAGCGACACGCTGCCACATGAAGTGAAAATCGTTCAGTTGTAACAAAAATGTGGCGCGACAGTTAGATGAAATGTCCTTTGTTGTGTACGTTAATGAAAGCGGTCTGAAAAAAATGTAAAAAACAACGTGTCACGTGCACTGTAAGTTGCGGTGAATCTAAAGACGTAGGCAATAAATAAAACATTTCCAAGGTAACTGTTGATATTTGATTACGTTCAGAGAAACTATTTATATAATAATTTATTAATGTACTAGCCCAGTTGCCCAGCGATGCGTGAAGAAAGGAGCATTCACTCGAAATGAAATAATTCGATTACATTGTTCCAATGTGTCCTCACAAATAGGTCGCGCGCCCACTCGCAGGACGCAACACAACGCTAACGTGTCGCTTACAGGGTTGCTGGAGAATGCCGCTTTCGCGATTTAAATTTAAAATTTTAGTAACATAAAAAATGCAAATTGTTCATACATCCAGTAACATAATTATCTTTATGATCATACAGAAAAGGATGACATTCCACTGCTTAAATTCCGCGTAAAGCCTTACGATGTATTTAGCCATTACTTTCTCAAATCTCCGGAATGGTTTTGTTAAAGTCTACATCTACAAACCATCTGAGTGGGCTCCCTAGGTCACATGCAAATTACAGCTCGATTTGTGCAAAAATGACGGAGATGTGTGTCATATACGTACACAAAAACAGGGTTAATAATATCGAAGTAACATATATCGTTTTTTAATATACAATCCAAGGTAACATTTTCATCGATCGGTTGAAGTTGAATTTGGCCACCGTGTGGTCTTTACAAATGTTGCGTAATTATTCATTGCCAACTCAGTGCTTCAATGGAATGTTTTTCGCATTTGGAATCTGGAAGAATCTTTTGTGTTTGTTTCTCAGCACCTAGTTTCTCTTGCTTTGTTTTTGCATCCGTATGCCTGACACTCTGGTATTTTGCCAATGGTAGATGTATATTAGCAACTTAAACAACGTCAATGCGCTGCTTTTACTCATTAAGCACCGCCTGCATCGCTGAGAGTAGTGGACATCTACGTCATAATCACGCATTCTATCGCGTTACTCCTCGTGAATTCCTTGTGAATTGGGTAACAATGGCAGCGCCCATAGTCAATTAGAATTTACGTTTTGAAGCCAGTTTTAAGGTGCATAACATTAATACAAAAAATAGTGTGTGACAATATACTATATGGAATCGTATGTAAGATTTTGGGGAATTGTGATGGCTTTTGAACGTTAGGGTTGCATGGCGGCATGTTCCTTTAAGTTTGGTCCTACAAACACTGCTCATGTACCATAATATTCAAACAGCAAACCAATACCTTCAGATTCCATATATGCTTTGCTGGCAATATTCTCATAGCGAGCTGTGTTGATCGCTATGCATCAATGGAAAACGATTTCCCATGTCATAACCAAACCCAAGTTACAACTTAGCTCGCAAATTCCGTGTAGAGGAACGTACTGGCTCTCTTTAAAGCACACCAGTCTCTGTAAAGCCACAATGGTCTGTTCTGATGAATAAAAGGTAACTATTATATAGTGCACTATACAAATCCACTGTTTTCATTTTCTGCAGCAGGTAGAAATGCGAATACGTAATTACCAAAAAAATAAACAATTATTAAAATCTATCTTTGTGGGCAAGTTGTAACGCGTGGTCTGTGGGTTCACAGGTTGACGATTCACTAACAGAAACATTGTGTTCCGTGGCAATTCTTAAAGGGCGACATTTAGTCCTCCAGAGTCACTCGAAATATCGAAACGGCACAACGGATTCCCCGGGGTCAACATCAACAATACAATTTCGCCAATGTCATACAGTACATGTCGATAAAACAAATGGCTATTTTGCAGTCGACCTGTCTACATTGGTAGCCGTGTGACATTCCGCAGAAGCTCGAGTTTGCGTAAATACGTCTTTCACATTCAGAAGCGTTTTCCGCTATCGATTACACGGGCAGATAATTAGATCACCGCAACATTTGAAACGTGCTTGACTTTTTATAAACATGCGGTGACAATCGAGGACTCTCGCCTTAAGCTGTCCGTCCACTCGTCCCAATGACACCGTTATCTTGTCCGAGACGTGTCACCTTTCCGTGGAATTTGATGTCTGGTTTTCATCCAGAAGATGTGACTTCTCGACCGCCAAACTGCATGTGTATTCGGTCACACGTTGCCTGTTCAACTGTGTTTATACACGTGCGTTAAGAGCTACGAGAATAATTTACGTTCACCACCTCTGACAATATCAGCTAGTACAATATGTCCTAAGTATAGTTATCGCATACATTTATTTACCACCACCACAATGTAACAAATAAAACAATACTGGGGGCAGAAATCAACAGAACGTATAATAAAATGCACACGTGCATCCGCCAGTTGTTAAATTTGGTGCTAGGCAATAAATACATTGATTGGAATGTTACGTTTCGCTAGTACAGAGTAGCGTTGGTAATTGTGTTGTTTCGAGACTTGGATATTTTCTGGAGAGACACTAAATGTGGCTTCATTTGTCGCTATGTAAGTTTCGTATTTAGATGTGCTGAATTTGGAAATGAATGGTGAAGTGTCCTTGCTGCCGGTAGGCCTAGTGTGTCATTGCTGCTGTTGCTGGCGGCGTTATTGTTGTATCTGCTGCTGCTGCCGCTGCTGCTGCTGTTGTTGCTGCTGCTGTTGTCTTTACTGTCGTTGCTTTAACAGTTGCTGCACCTCCTGCTCCGTCCATATCTGATGATTTCACTGCTGCTGCTGCTGCTATTGTTGCTGTTGCTGCTGTTGCTGCTACAGCTACTGTCACCGGACATCCTACAATGTTGCACGCCATGTGCCAGTACTGGCGATAAATGTGTTACCGGCCAACTATGGACATGAACACCGTGCGTGTGTCCGCCAGACGGCGCCCCCTTTGTGGGTTGCACGAATAACGAACAACTATTCCTGAGGCTACACACTTCTGGGAATTGTGGACCGTAAAAAAGCAACAGAAAAATGAACATTTGTAATTTAGAACACTTCAGCAACGCACATACTTGCATGTCCGGTTGCAAATTTGACGCGTATAATAGAACGGAACTTCACTATTACGGTCACCCTTGGGACTTGAGAAACATGTGCCGAATAACGAGGTCACTCTATTAGCGGAACGAATTTGCTATACTTTGTGCTGTTCGACAAAACAAATAGTTTAGAACAATCCCGATAATCTAAATTGAAAAACGGTCCCTCCCTCCCTCCCTCCCCCTCCCTCCCTCCCTCCCTCCCTCCCTCCCTCCCTCCCTCCCTCCTCTCTCTCTCTCTCTCTCTCTTTTCTCTCTCTGATCCGGCTTTGACTGTCTGTCTGTATGTCTGTCTGTCTGTCTGTCTGTCTGTCTGTCTGTCTGTCTGTCTGTCTGTCTGTCTGTCTGTCTGTCTGTCTGTCTGTCTGTCTGTCTGTTCTGTCTGTCTGTCTGTCTGTCTGTCTGTCTGTCTGTCTGTCCGTCCGTCCGTCTGTCCGTCTGTCCGTCTGTCCGTCTGTCCGTCCGTCTGTCCGTCTGTCCGTCTGCCCGTCTGTCCGTCTGTCCGTCTGTCCGCCTGTCCGCCTGTCCGTTCGTCCGTCTGTCTGTGTGTCTGTGGACCCACATATTATATCTCCGTCAGTTTTGTATGTATCGAGCTGACAGTTTGTATGCGATGTAGCGAAGCCATTTGGATGGTTCGAAGATTTATACTTTTAAAATTCGTCCGGGGCTGAGAAATGTGGAGAGCTTAATAGTCCTACGCGAGGATTCTGCCATACGTTGACAGTCTGCTGCGTCAAGATGTCACCATGGGACGTAATTATGGGACACACTGACGTAATATAATGCAATTTTCAAATTGTTCAAATATTTTAGCGCGAGACTAGTTTTTTACAGAAGCAATAATTATATTAACTCTACTGCCATCTGTAATGTATTCTGACTGTTGAGAATGTCACCTCATAGATTGCAATTGTCAAAAGTGTCCACGTGGGAACTGCCGTCCCCCCAGCACCGCCGAGGTACTTGGCTGGTAACTTTATAATTGCATTATAAAAAAACACATAATGCCAGTTTTGCCAACAGGGTCTACAAGTTTGGCTCATTTTTTTGGATTGATTTCAATGACGCACAAAAGTAAATGAACCGGATGTTTCCTACAGCATTAAGGTGTCGTTCAGGTACATTGGCTGCCGCGGGGATGAAGTACCAGCGTCCAGGAGACGTGATCCAATGTAACTGTTACGATGAAGTAAAACATAATTTACCGCTTTTATGATGAAATAAGACATTCTATGACAGGTATTGATTTTATTATGGCATAATGCCGACTGCATAATAAACCGAGGCGCGGATTTTGCATTTGCCTAAGGCTGATGTTATGACACTAAGTCGGGGATATCGCGACTTTGTAACAACAAGCTGCTAAGAAAAATAATAAAATTATATCAGTAATGGCTTGTAAGTTCAGTTCTTTCGAGAAAAGTAAAAAAACAAGTTGGCGGAAGTAATTACAAAATGTGTTGTACGGATTGGATAAGCAACAGTAGGCACATTTATAGAGAAATGATCAAATAGTTGTATCCGAACAAGCATCGTACGGGCTCACGGTTACCATAGTCAGGCTGTGGGCGTGTGAGGCGAAAAAACACGTCGCATTTATATAGCATTATAAATAGGCTTATTGTTCTTACCAGTGTTTCTTGCTTATATAATCCATGATCCGTATTAGTCTAGTCGAGATACAATTTTTACAGTGACTTTGTTTTCTGTCACGACGCAAGAATAGTTGTTATCGTCCAGAGAAACATGCAGGCAATAATTCATACCGCTGCGTGGGTGAGCAACCAGGGTAAAACATGTGTTACGCTTAAAAAATAATACTGATTCTTGCGGGTTGACAGTTACTCCTATTTCTATGCATTGTCGTGATTAGCTTTTATCTATTTCCGGGGGTATAAAATATAGGCATTCCCAGTGACGATATATTACTAGACGCTAACTGGGAGACATTGTAGGTGCATCTCCACACAGGTGTCGAGGTTCACTGGCTTTTCTCACGTCCACTCGCTTCCTCGGACCACGGGCCTCTGATCTACAAAATGGCGATACATTACACAATACACAGTTTGCTATTTAAGGTTATTCACATTTCAGTTTCTACACGT
>JAODUO010000739.1:40000-47500 GCA_025642075.2 Ridgeia piscesae | reverse complement strand
GAAGGATTAATAATAATAAGTAATTAAATAAACAACTATTCATTATTAATGTATCGCATTTATGTGAGATTGTATATAAAACAGGCACAGGCACAGGCACAGGCACAGGCACAGGCACAGGCACAGGCACAGGCACAGGCACAGGCACAGGCACAGGCACAGGCACAGGCACAGGCACAGGCACAGGCACAGGCACAGGCACAGGCACAGGCACAGGCACAGGCACAGGCACAGGCACAGGCACAGGCACAGGCACAGGCACTGGCACTGGCACTGGCACTGGCACTGGCACTGGCACTGGCACAGGCACAGGCACAGGCACAGGCACAGGCACAGGCACAGGCACAGGCACAGGCACAGGCACAGGCACAGGCACAGGCACAGGCACAGGCACAGGCACAGGCACAGGCACAGGCACAGGCACAGGCACAGGCACAGGCACAGGCACAGGCACAGGCACTGGCACAGGCACTGGCACGGCACAGGCACAGGCACAGGCACAGGCACAGGCACAGGCACAGGCACAGGCAAATGCGCTAATTTGATTAGATCATTGATATCGCAATAACACGGACGAGACAGCAATAGTGGATTAATACAAAAACTGCAAATGCTTAATTATAGCATTTATTGCAGTCGTAGACGTCACGATCACTGTATGTGTCTAGACTATGAGTACTGTTTAGATCATCCTTCACGTCAAGGTGTTTTAAATATATCAGACCGCAATCTCAACTCAGTATTACCCCATATGTCCGTTTGCTGGCAATTTGTTCAAACAAGTCAGTCTAATAATACAGTTATATCCCAACTGTTCAATCCCGCAACCCACCTGCATCTGATGAAAATAAATATTATATTAACACGTCAGATCTTATTAATTTGCGATTTTAATTTAGATTTAAACCAGCGTGATATATTCCCGTATTTCTGCCTCGTTTCTGCGGCGACTGATATAAATCGTCGCTTTCTTCCGTGATCTTACCGATCAGTGATGCTTTCACATTTCTAGATTTGAGTGATATAACAGCAGATTGCGAGCGCGCGAATTCATCAGACAGCAGACGACATTATTAAATCCGTATTCGCAACGTCTGCTAGTGACTTGCGGTTCAGATGTTTTTCTGCGGTTGACGAGCGGCCGGGTCGTCGCGAGACCGAATTTAATTAGACGTCGAATGATTCCTAGCCTGGCCAACATAATGGAATATCCGCCGTCAACCGCCTGCTTTTGGCAAGCGTTTGGATATAAATAGTATGACGTATAATACAGTCAGGAATAGCGCAGATACACGTTATCGCCACGGTTAAAGTTTAATGATGAATGAATATTGCATGCGATCACATATGCCAAAGTAGATATTTGTTACGCGTGAAAGAATATGTTTAAGGGCGATCGCATTACCGATATCCTGCCGGTGTTGGAGGGTTTTGTTTTGGAAGCTATAGCCGAGGTCGCTTATGTCTGAAATAGGTGCATGTTGCATTTGTTTACACCGAAGATGGGTGCGGGGCGGATCGCAATTATTCGTGTTCCCGTTCGGCAAATGTATTAACACATTTGTAAAGATTTTCGCAATTTGTTCTGAAATCTACAGTTTTAGTAGGCATGCTTGTATCAAAACCTGAACAAAAGCCATCAAATTATGTTACTGTATTATCCAAAAGAACACGATGCTGCCATCAAATGACATCCAAATTGATTCTGCGATGTGTTCTCACCGAATTGAATTAATGTGTTCTCGCCGAATAGATGCTGCACCCATTGAAACGGGCATAAGTTCCCGGATATTATGTGAAACCGGATGAAGCAACAATGTCAAGATCCTCTCACATTCGTGGTAAAAATAGTCTACATGCAGTATTTAATCAGAAGAGTATTTTGGTAGATAAGAGGAGTATCAAAGTGTAATCATAGGTGTGAAGGTTGGACTGGAGTGGTAATGTATTGTCGGTTGTGTCACGGGTGGACGGTTGGGCTAATGAAGTGTCTTTGATGAAACGACGAGCAATTGTGAATCTGCATGAGCGTAAATACTAAATTAACGAACTGGGCCTTCACACATAATGAACAATTCATTGACGTGCGCATTATGGACCATGCACGTGTCTGAATTGATTTCGAGACGTCGGCTATTAGAATACACGAGAACATGTTAATTTCAAAAGAACGATGACGCTCGTGACCGAGTTATTGAGTATGAGTATCGTGACGATTTGCTCCCTGTGCAAAATGTCTGTACCTAGTCAGAAGCAAGTAAATAAAACATCCCGTACACCCTGATCCACGGGCATAATTTGGCCCCAAACGGTTTCCGGCTGACCCACGTGACTCACATTAATAATCAGAATTTGAAGAAAAACGGTAAAATTGTCAGGCTTTAACCACACGACAGAATTCGTTGATGAAGAAGATCTGACGAGGTAAAAATGTATGATAACCTACTTTTGTGAGTTTAGTTTTGACCGGCAGAGATAGTGGTCTGCAATTAAACGTTTACGGAACGCTTGACTAAATATATCTACTAAGAGGTGAAGTCATAATCATGATTATGATTACGATCATGATCATTGTCATGATCATGGTTATGGTCATGGTCATGGTCATGGTCATGGTCATGGTCATGGTCATGGTCATGGTCATGGTCATGGTCATGGTCATGGTCATGGTCATGGTCATGGTCATGGTCATGGTCATGGTCATGGTCATGGTCATGGTCATGGTCATGGTCATGGTCATGGTCATGGTCATGGTCATGGTCATGGTCATGGTAGTCATGGTCATGGTCATGGTCATGGTCATGGTCATGGTCATGGTCATGGTCATGGTCATGGTCATGGTCATGGTCATGGTCATGGTCATGGTCATGGTCATGGTCATAATCGTGGTCATAATCGTGATCACAATCGTGATCACAGTTATAATGATATTAATGAAGTATTGTCATTAGCAATAGTATGCTCGGAAAATCGAACACAGTGACGCATTAAGCGTTCTCATTGTTCCGTACAAAGCAACAGTTCTCATTGGTAAATGGAATTACAACGACAAGAAGGAGGGTATGTACGATATGTTTGAGGTGACAATGAAATTAAATTATAGTTGCGACATATTTAACGCTGAGGGGGGAGTGGGGAGTGGGGAGTGGGGAGTGGGGAGTGGGGAGTGGGGAGTGGGGAGTGGGGAGTGGGGAGTGGGGAGTGGGGAGTGGGGAGTGGGGAGTGGGGAGTGGGGAGTGGGGAGTGGGGAGTGGGGAGTGGGGAGTGGGGAGTGGGGAGTGGGTTGGCGCTGTTAGGACAAAGGGGAGCAGCTAACAGTCAGTCGACCGACGTTGTCTTTGTGTTTTGCCCGAGAGACCGCTCAAGGCAGGTGGTTTAGATATAAAGGGTTCATAGGAGACTGTACAGATCTAGAAAGTATTAAGATCCGGCACATCGTGTTTTACAGCGTAAATCGGATTAGTTCCTACGTATCTGTAGACAAAATCATAAGTCGTAACCGGTCGGTCGATAACACAAACGAGCAAGTATATCGTATAAAAGGTCAATAGGTATTACTGAATCGGATGTAGGACACATTCCTTGATCAATTGTTGAGATTCCTAGGCCTGGCGCTCGCCGCCTCGACCATCTGGTGCGCAGACAAACAGTTACCATCAAAATCGACACGGAATAAATCGACCTTGCCTCCAGAATTGCATCTTGCCACTTAGCCTTAATGCGCGGTAATGCGAAAACTACTCAATAGCGCGTAAGACTGCCAGGAAATTCGCGAAGAAGTTCCCGGAAGCGTCGGACGAATGCGTGTTGCACGATGTTCGTTAAGAGGCGTGACGCCCTCGCTGTATTTCGTTCAACTAATGGCCATCTGATCATCTCTTTTCAACTCTACTGTCGGGGAAAAATGACCACGCTCGATTGTCGACCCTGAATAATGATACGCCCACGAAAACGATTTGTATCGAAAGTGGAAAAAACACCACGTTGGCGGTTGCGTAATAAGACGACTGACGTATATGGGAAGCATTCAGCCATGTGGCAATTAATGCACGTAGGCAATACGCACACATATATTCATAACTATCTGTACACACGTAGTCATACATATACTCGAGTGACCTGGAGCAACGTAGAATGAACGAATTTGCCCAAGGTTCGACACGACTGCACACGATTCGATTCCGGACTCCCATGGTTGAAAGTCCGATGCTTCAGCCACTGTACTACCGCGCTTCATCTAGAGACAAACGACGCAGTACGGGAAGCTGTGACTTGTCTGTCTATAAAATACGTTTGTTTTGCCGAAACAGTGCAATGTGTAAATGTTTCCTTCAACACTACGTGTGAATTCATGCACCAAGTAAACACCTTCAAAGATCTCGTTGTACGGTATTTACGTGTCCCAGATAGAATTTGTCCGAAGGGTTTTCTCTCGGCGAAAACCTCGGGGGACCGCCTTTAATCTTTCTTTGTGCCGACCAACTGGCAGTGTAAACAACGGCCTTGCTGCGAGGCGAATCCGCAGGCGCCATTTGGACAACAGCAGGCGTTTAGCCTGGATTTCTAAAACATCTAAAAGATTATAGTTATCCCTCTCGTAAATCTTGCTCTTGTGTTAACAGTTGTTGTTTTTAGTTTACGGTTGCCAGCGCATAAGGATTACTGTTTCGATAATTTAATTACTCAGAGAGAGGATATATATATATATATATATATATATATATATATATATATATATATATATATTATACATCTGTTTGTATTTCTCTCTCTCTCTCTTCTCTCTCTCTCTCTCACACACACACACACACACACACACACACACACACACACACACACACACACACACACACACACACACACACACACACACACACACACACACACACACACACACACACACACACACACACACACACAGCGATGACTCGTTGACCACTCAATTCCTACGCTAATACACAACACATACCTATGACTAAGATCAAAAAGTTAATTTACACCATTATAAAGATAAATACCGCAACACTACTCACTGGGCGGTTACCACCGGGACGATACCGCACACTCACTCTCGGTAAATGGAACTCTCCAGTGACAGATGGAGAAAAACAAATAACCGCTTCCGGCTGGTGGCGTGACGTTTTAAATCACTCCGTACACCAAATCACTCTCCCGGAAAAGCATACGGTTGTGTTTTGTCTGAATACTCTGTTTTGAACTTAGGTTAAGAATACTGCAGTGTCAAACCTCGCGCTGGTTCGATGTTATGTGGATTATTGTTATCATTGAGATATTCCAGAGAAGCCAAGACGGTGTTTGATAGAATAAGTCTGCCAGGGAACGAAGGAGGGAATGAAGGGTGAGGCGTTAAGAGCAATCATGACGATTGCTTATTGCGTTACTTAAGAACCTAATTTTATTTTTAGTTTACTTTACAATTACGTTTAGGGATCTTATCAACCACTCGGCCATTCACAATGTGTTTATTAAGCAGGGTAGCTTTTAATAGCGAAATGCATAGGGACACCAACGTGTTTTCTCACAGAAAAAGAAAGTTTTTGACAAAATGTAAAGTATTTTAGAGAGTATCCGTCTTAGAAATACCTATGACACGCAAGACATTTCCGAGACCTTTGGCTGACCTAATGTCCGTATCTGGCCGAAGCAACTGGGGACAGTGCGGGTGGTCCAGGGAAGAAAGGGGGTAGACAGAGGTCACTGCTTCCCGCCCACGTGTTGCACGTGACATGGCCGTATGTGGACGGCAGCGACTTTGTCTGACTTTGTCATTAATTAGCCTGAATTTAAATTTCCCGACTCTCGGTGTGTGATTTCCGTGCTGCCGGCGCTGGCCGTCGCTGTGGGCCTAGATGACATCTGCTCAGCTGGTTCGCGACAGGTCGACTGGGTCGACTGTCGGCGGCTGTCACCTGTCTCAATTAAAACACAACGAGGGACATTTCACAGATCTCTCTGGTTCGTAATTATTTTACTACTACTACTACTACTACTAATAATAATAATTGTTATAATTATGGTTATGATGATGATGATGATAATATTAATATTTATGTTAATGTTAATGGGGTTGGTGTTGGTATTAAAATTAGTATTAATACTACTATCAATACCAATACCAATACCAATACCAATACCAATACCAATACCAATACCAATACCAATACCAATACCAATATCAATATCAATATTACTACAATATCAATATCAATATCAATATTCAATATCAATATCAATATCAATATCAATATCAATATCAATATCAATATCAATATCAATATCAATATCAATATCAATACAGTACCAATATCAATATCAATATCAATATCAATATCAATATCAATATCAATATCAATATCAGTACCAATACCAATACCACTACCAATATAAAAACCAATATCAACATCAACATTAATATCCATATCAACATCAATGTTAATAATAATAATAATAATAATGTAATTTCTATTCCGCCGTAATCCACGGACAGTCTATCCAGATGCAGCCGGACCGGCCCCTTCTTGAAGTCCTGGTTCGGATGACAAGCACCTTTTTATATAAAGGTCTAAACCGGAGGTGTGTTGTAATGTGTTGTCCTATTCTAACTTCCAGCCATAAGTTATCTTGTCTGAGAGCTCCTTCCAGCCATAAGTTATCTTGTTTGAGAGCTCCTTCCAGCCATAAGTTATCTTGTCTGAGAGCTCCTTCCAGCCATAAGTTATCTTGTCTGAGACCTCCTTCCAGCCATAAGTTATCTTGTCTGAGAGCTCCTTCCAGCCATAAGTTATCTTGTCTGAGAGCTCCTTCCAGCCATAAGTTATCTTGTCTGAGACCTCCTTCCAGCCATAAGTTATCTTGTCTGAGAGTTCCTTCCAGCCATAAGTTATCTTGTCTGAGAGCTCCTTCCAGCCATAAGTTATCTTGTCTGAGACCTCCTTCCAGCCATAAGTTATCTTGTCTGAGAGCTCCTTCCAGCCATATGTTAACTGTGACGTGTCTCCTTCCACCGCATGTTAGCTCTCTGTTAGAACAGGACAAAACATTACAGATAGCTAACATGCGGTGGAAGGAGACACGTCACAGTTAACATATGGCTGGAAGGAGCTCTCAGACAAGATAACTTATGGCTGGAAGGAGCTCTCAGACAAGATAACTTATGGCTGGAAGGAGCTCTCAGACAAGATAACTTATGGCTGGAAGGAGCTCTCAGACAAGATAACTTATGGCTGGAAGGAGCTCTCCGACAAGATAACTTATGGCTGGAAGGAGCTCTCAGACAAGATAACTCATGGCTGGAAGGAGCTCCCTGGCAGGTTAACACATGGGGAGAAGGCGTCCTGACAGTTGTAAGTTGTGAATGAAGGAGCTCCCTTGCAATTGTCGTATTGACGGAAGGAGTACAAAACAAAAGCAAATTATTTGGTCGTATTCATATAAATGAATTAATAAGACTAACCCTGTGCAAGCAACTGCATTCAAGAG
>JAODUO010000739.1:15000-35000 GCA_025642075.2 Ridgeia piscesae | reverse complement strand
ATTAATAATTAGTAGCTAGTAGTAATTAGTAATAATAATTAGTATTATCACTATTACAGTTTAAAGTTCTTAATGTTTGTTTCATTTCTTAATAAGATTTCCCGATCCACAAACACAATTTGGAAACATTTATAAACACGTTTTGTTTGCGTGTTTTACTACAACGGTAGCTTGATTATTCGGTCACACATTCACTAGGATTATATGAGAAATAATTAGCTCTCTTCTTCCACCACCAGGTGTTTGATTTTACCTTCGATCATTTCATAAGTCATAGAAGATTGTAAACATAATTACCGAACAGATTCGTCGAGATTTTAGCTGGACGATTGATAATTCAATCGTTGCTTTCTCGTTGGAAGAAATAACTAGCGGCTGGCTAGACGAAGTCTACACGGCTGTTTGAATGTAACTCTATCCCGGAATGGAAGCCACGAACTCTGTATAGTCACCACAGACCACACATCTACAACGTGCGGGGGATCTTGTACATCCCCCGGCAAAGACGCAATGATAGAAGGGACATGTGGATTTCGTGTCTCGGCCCTAAAAAGCAGACACTGAGCACGTGGCGCTGCTGTAGAGATCTGTACACGTGTTTATTTTTAAAGGAAATGTTTGAAACCTAGACATAGCCTATATGTTTTACACATGTGCTCACACTCATATCCGCACGCACACACGCACGCATGCGCGTTCATACGCAAAAAACGAACGAACACATGAACGCACGCACACCCATACATACACATTCACACATACACACACACATACACACATACACACATACATACACACATACACGCATACACGCATACACGCATACACGCATACACGCATACACACACACACACACACACACACACACACACACACACACCACACACACACACACACACACACACACACACACACACACACACACACACACACACATCGTATAGCTGGTGCAACACCGCTGCTACAAAATCATCGTTCTGTACTGGTGTCGTGGTCCTAGATTCGGTCGGGCCAAGACCTGGTCCAAATTCGGCACGAATCTGCCAAAGATGGGACCGCGCCGGTAGCGGGCCAGGATTCTCCGTTGTTTCTAACATAGTTTCCATTAGTAATACATCAAGTATTCCAATATGATTGTTATTCAAAAATATTAATACAAATGCATGCGCGGTATGCGTTTTGAGAAAAGTTGGTCCGGGCGTGACGAATGTCACCAACGCTACGTCAGAGCAAATAAACGCGGTGTCGCGCTTACATTTTCCGGTTGTTAAAAACGTTCCGGTTGACGTTTCTGCGCATGCGCTATAAATGTAAAACCATCAATGTCCAGCGAAACAACGAAACATTTTCGGTATAAATGCCACGAGCTGTTCGTCAACTTTCCTGTGATGATTATTGTGAAGAGTTTCTTAAAATGTCGTTCAATGCAATAACATATTACGTTTCTTATACATCACTGTCACGGATTATGGCGCACTACTGTCACGTGATTTACGCTTGCTATCAAAATATGCCTCAAAACTTGTTTGTCTCGTGTTAATTTGCGACAAGTAACTTTGCTGATAGGTTATATACACCCTAACGAACAACCCGTAGTATTTATACCATAAATGCGTTGTCTTTCCGCTGCACATTGATGATTTTGCAGATATCGCGCATGCGCAGAAACGTCAACCGGAACGTTTATAACGTCGGGAAAATGTAAGCGCTACAGCGGGTCTGCACTTGCGCGCGCATGCGAGGTATGACTTTAGCCGAATCTGGGACCACCACCGCGGCTGCAACATAATATGGGACGGTGAAAGCCCCAACATTCCCATATGATAAGCGGATTTGAGCATATTGAAACTCGCCTTACCAGAACCGTGCGATACGGATCATTTACGACACATATCACTTGATTTTTAACTGCAGTGTTGTTAATTTTTTAAATTCAAGATTTTAATATAAACAATTCCTCGCGCACGCGCGTGCTGCAAGCGGGACAAGTCACGTGGTATTATTGGCGACCCACTCAGCAAAATAAACAGGGGCTACAAACCGCTGTCGTACACAAATGTTTTGGTATGATCCAGGCGCTAAGAACCGAAATCGTACACAGACGGTTTGTGTCGCTACAGACCATAAGAACGGCTGGTTTACATGGGTGTTTTGGCTGGTTTACATGGGTGTTTTTGTTGGGTGTTTTGGCTGGTTTACATGGGTGTTTTTGTTGGGTGTTTTGGCTGGTTTACATGGGTGTTTTTGTTGGGGGTTTTGGCTGGTTTACATGGGTGTTTTTGTCGCTATACAGGTGGTAAAAGCCGCTGTTGTAAACAACTATTTTGGTCGCGACCCAGGCACTAGCAACTGCTCTCGTATGCAGATTAATTAGTTCCTGTTCCCGCGGTGTCTGCGTTAAAACCGACACCTTAAGTGACGTTGAAATAAAATGACGTCTTGACTTGGTGTCGCCGACTGTATATTTCTTGTAGAGGGCAGATAAGTGAAAAATCGTTCATTTTGTGATACAAGCATCAATTTTGGCACCTGTTTCCCTCTTGGGTGATTTATTAAGAAAAGACCGTTGGCCAATTAAAATAGCCGCCATTGTTCAAGATGGCGCCCATCCTCAAGATAAAGACATGCTGAAATCCAATATGTACCTCCAAAATGTCTCTGAAGCGTGTTTCAATTATTTAATGTACATTATAAGAAAAACTTACATAAAAACAAGCGATCTTCACTCTTCCACACAACTGTCACCACCACTGATTGACTTACACTGTCAAATGTCATTCAGTACATCATTGTGGCTCTTTTCATAAATAAAGGAAGATAATTCATGTGCAGCTGCAACACCATAATTGCTTTCACTTCTTCCCACGCCCTGCTCCCCCCGCACCCCCCGACAACCTTGTATATCATCCGACATATCCATCCTTCACACCTCAAATGCTGTCATTTTTTTAAGCCATGACACCTTTCACCAGGTATAAGTAAACGTCTCTGGGAATCGTTGAACCATTCCGTTTAGGTTTCATTGTTTTTACTACATATATGTATCTCTGTTCACGTAAACAGCCACACATTACCTGTTTTGTCCGACTTCTCGGAAATCAGCTGGCTAAGATTTCTACTTGACCTTCCGTGTGATTAGTCGGATGCATTCGCTTCTATACAAGGCGTGATGGAGACACTTTTCAAAGTAGAGGCCTTGGGTTAGTGATTAATGATTGCTGATACAGATATATGTGTACGTGTCTCGTCCACCTTCGGCGTCTCTTGTGACTTATGGCTCACAAACTACGTCGTCACCTTGAAAGCAGTCAATCACAACGCCTGTGACTCGTTTTACTTTTATCCTGGTCGCGTCAGGTTACAATTGGAACTGCCTAGGTGACGAGAAAGCGAAACTGGAAGCTTTGGTTCTACATCTGCGTGGGAATAGAGAGGCCGACATTTCGCCTGCAAAAATACGTGTCGTTACAAATCTTACAAATATAAATGACGACATCCAGTCACCGACATTTCGCCTGCAAAAAATACGTGTCGTTACAAATATAAATGACGACATCCAGTCACCGACATTTCGCCTGCAAAAAAATACGTGTCGTTACAAATATAAATGACGACATCCAGTCACGTATTTATGTAAAAACGCAACCGTAACTCTTACAGTGGCCGACACTTTTATATATCACCACAGTTGTTGTTTTGTGTGCGTATGCGCAGCTACTATACGTAATTTTCTTGTAGTTGTTTAGTTGTTATGTATGTATGTATGTATATATATATATATATATATATATATATATATATATATATATATATATATATATATATATATATATATATATATATATATATATATATAATATATACTATACACTATTGTATTTTTACCACGTAAAATGTGCACTTAATATATATATATATATATATATATATATATATATATATATATATATATATATATATATATATATATATATTACAGTGGTAACATTTTATATATATATATATATATATATATATATATAATGTTGCCACTGTATATATATATATATATATATATATATATATATATATTTATATATATTACAGTGCCACATTTTACGTGGTGAGAAAATATTTTTTGAAATCAACAATACATCATCATCCTGAGCGGTTCCTCGAAACGAGGATGACGCCTTCCAATAGTCGGTCGTGTGTCCTGAGGTGATTGGGCTTGTTTGCCCAAGCGGCAACTTTGAGCAACACTGGTAATTTGCATAAATTCAAGATGGCTACTGGTGTGATCTTAAAAAAATACTTTAGAATCAGTTGTCTTATAATTATGTGTAAAACCTCTTTTTAGTGGTATTTAGGTATGAGGAATCCATAAAATGTTCAGTTCAAAGTCAAAAACCCAGATCTCCTTGTCGAACTGAGTGATATCGGCTGACTCGTCAGGTGGGGCTTGATACAGCATGACCTACAGATTGGCCCGCAACATTTGCAGCAACAGATTGGTTGATGTTGGACAGGGCTTTGACTTTAAGACTTTTCTAATGAAGAGTGTGAAGCGTGCAGACACCATGGATGTCCCAGGTGGCTGACCATGCAGTGCGATGTAAAAAAGGTTTTTGCCGTCTCCATCAGATTCGCCCCTTCCCCCAGTGCATTATTCTGGGAAATCTTCAGTGAGCAAGGTGTTTATAGCGCAAGAATTATTGGCTTTGGCGTATGGATATGCGGTCATGTCGCAACTGGATGGATTTTTTAATATTATATTTTCAGTTCAAGGTCAAGATCAGATGCCGAAGGTCAGGTAAAGGTCTAAGTTGACCTCTTGGCGGACAACAAATGGAAACTTCTATGAAATTATACTTTAGTTTATTCATGAATATAAATGGATAATTTTACTATATTTGATATATGTGTTCTTGAGAAAAGATTATTCAGTCATAATTTAAATTATTTGAAACACGTCATACATGTTACACATAGTGTATAGTACATTGTCGATATCATTGGCATTCATGTTTCTCTCTGAGTGAATTTCTTGCATTAAGTATATGTGAAGGTGATTGTAGATATCTTGCAAGGAATGAACCTATTTTATACAAATTAGTATTGTGATGTATCAAGAAGACAAGTATCACTACTAATAAATAAATAATATATATATATATATATATATATATATATATATATATATATATATATATATATATATATTGTATGCGTGTGTGTATATGCGAACCTATAGTAACCAATTTCTCAAGTTTATCCGTATAGACAAATGTCAGAGATAAAGCAATCTCCGTGCATGCGCGTGTGTGCATGCGCGTGCGTGCATGCGCGTGCGTGCATGCGCGTGCGTGCATGCGCGTGCGTGCATGCGCGTGCGTGCATGCGCGTGCGTGCATGCGCGTGCGTGCATGCGCGTGCGTGCATGCGCGTGCGTGCATGCGCGTGCGTGCATGTGCGTGTGTATGATGGCTGAATCGGAGCACGCACGCAGAGGTTCTGGTCAAAACGAGTTCTACTGGCGATTTACAATACACTTGATGTATGTACGACAGGGGAATGACACTAATGGAGCATTAACAAAACGTTGCGCTGAAATAGTCTGCCTTGGGTAAACAGACTGTCAGACAGGACCTTCTATTAGCTGTCGAATGGTACACCTGCCAAGCGGGCAAGTCACCGATACGTCATTACAATCTACAGTTTCGTTTCAATGAGTGTCATAAATAATGTCAGTTAGGTCTACTGCTCGGCAAGAATAGCGGTAATTAATCGATATCTGTGCCGTTATGACGACGGTAGCTATTTATATCGCTTCGTCACACTTAAGGTGACATATGAAGCTGGTAGATCGACAATTTATTTTGGTTTTTTCAATACGGCACAAGAGATTAGCAGTCCATTATGTATGGTAGGTGGGCCCTAGAATATGGCAATCGCAGCAATGCACGAACAATTACATGCATGTTACGAAATTGTTCTCAATCCAGGCACTTCCTGTGCCGCATACGACAGTGAAGAAACGTTTTGTTTACGAGGTAATACAACTATTCTCTGGGTTTGGCACCGCGCGTATTCGCGCGCAGACCTTCCTGTCAGCATGCTTTAATCACGTGGCATTTGGTTTGACACGGGACGTCGTTGCGGTTAGAGGGGCAATCCCTAACTGCGTCACTGCATCAGGCATGCAATCATTCACTCGCGGACACACTCCGACTTACACGCGCACGTAGACACACACACACACACACACACACACACACACACACACACACACACACACACACACACACACACACACACACACACACACACACACACACACACACACACACACACACACACACACACACACACACACACACACACACACACACACACACACACACACACACACACACACACACACACACACACACACACACACACACACACACACACACACACACACACACACACACACACACACACACACACTGGCACACACTCTCATTCCCTCGATGACGTGTTAATGCACTCATGCATTGTCGTCGTTCATTGTTAATGCACTCATGCATTGTTACTCATTATACACTCACTCAAATAGCGCACTCACTCACTCACTCACTCACTCACTCACTCACTCACTCACTCACTCACTCACTCACTCACTCACTCACTCACTCACTCACTCACTCACTCACTCACTCACTCACACTCACTCACTCACCACCACTCACTCACTCACTCACTCACTCACTCACTCACTCACTCACTCACTCACTCACTCACTCACTCACTCACTCACTCACTCACTCACTCACTCACTCACTCACTTAATCATTAATCAATCAATCAATCAATCAATCAATCACTCACTCATACACTCACTCACTCACTCACTCACTCACTCACTCACTCACTCACCACTCACTCACTCACTCACCACACACACACACACACACACACACACACACTCACACACACATACATACACACACACTCTCTCTCTCTCTCTCTCTCTCTCTCCGCATCCAACCCACTCGTGCACAATAGCCAGCCTCATCATTATTGCCCCTTGCCTTTATTACTGAACCTTTTCCAATTTATTGCTTCAATTATGGCGTCCCAACGTGCAGAAAGACCTGCTCTCTGCAGCAGTACCAACTGACAACAAGAAGACGGCATCATCACTGTCTTATTACTTAGCGTGGTCTATCCACAAAATAGAGCAGCTTTTATATTAATATCGACGAAACACTGCACCGTGCTCAGGTGATGTGGTCGGTCATGGCAGACATGTGTCCTTTCGCCTTCCGAATAGTGGTGCTCAGTCGTTGAGTCAGGTGTTATTCCATTGCCTCCGGGGGTCCAAAGTTATGAGGATGTAAGTAATATATAGGTATTAATAAGGACACATGGGTTTGTATAATAGAGAACAATGACCCCAACGTCTCTGCCTCTCCTGTTGAGTGGTTCCAATGACAGCGACTATTGTGTTAAACTTAATAAGGATCTCCTGCATAATATTATCCTACGACTGAAATGTTCATCATAACTTCTGCATTATACTGTTGCAATATGTTTACATGGTTTATTTGTATAAATGGTGTAGAATTATTAAATGTTGTACAATATTGGTGTAATAAACACTCATATATCTATCTATCTATCTATCTATCTATCTATCTATCTATCTATCTATCTATCTGTCTGTCTGTCTGTCTGTCCGTCCGTCCGTCCGTCCGTCCGTCCGTCCGTCCGTCCGTCCGTCCGTCCGTCCGTCCGTCCGTCCGTCCGTCCGTCCGTCCGTCCGTCCGTCCGTCCGTCCGTCCGTCCGTCCGTCCGTCCGTCCGTCCGTCCGTCCGTCCGTCCGTCCGTCCGTCCGTCCGTCCGTCCGTCCGTCCGTCCGTCCGTCCGTCCGTCCGTCCGTCCGTCCGTCCGTCCGTCCGTCCGTCCGTCCGTCCGTCCGTCCGTCCGTCCGTCCGTCCGTCCGTCCGTCCGTCCGTCCGTCCGTCCGTCCGTCCGTCCGTCCGTCCGTCCGTCCGTCCGTCCGTCCGTCCGTCCGTCCGTCCGCCCGCCCGCCCGCCCGTCCGCCCGCCCGCCGCCCGCCCGCCCGCCCGCCGCCCGCCCGTCCGTCCGTCCGTCCGTCCGTCCCCCCATCCATCCATCCATCCATCCATCCATCCATCGAGTCGTCTACTAATCTATCTATCTCCACCGGGAGATGCTAGCCAGACGATGTTTACGAGCAGCGCCGGAGATGCAGACCTGTCTGTCGTGGTTACAACCCCACTCATTCCGCCTGCTGTCTGGTCTTCCTTATTAACAGATGCAGTGCGTCGCAAAAACAAACTCCAAAGTCAATATCCACCGTCCAGTGATCTCTGTGTATGGCATTATCCTTGTTTGTTCCAGATTGCGCAGGATTAACACTTCCGCGTAAAGACCTTCGCTGAATCGTCAAAGATCACGCATCTCGACGCTTCGGAAGCAAGCGAGACCCGAACATGGGACACGCCAATTACAACGTCGAACGCTGGCGCCTGACAACACTGCGAGATCAACTTTAGACACCCACTGCGCAGCATCGCAATAACAGTTCTGCGTCGCGAGGTCAAAGAACGTGTGTTCCTACGAGTAGGCGTCTTATTGTTCATACGATGCACCCCAGACACCGTGACGTGGTCGCGAAAGGTGGTTCATTGACAGTTCCCGAGGACGTCCACGAGAAGTGAAACCATGGACAGGAACTTTTCGATGACGGCCGACGATTATACGTTCGGGAACCAGTTCGACTTGTTCTTGAACGCGTCGGCTGGCATGAACGGGTCGATGTTCGTCATTCCGCCGGAGTTTGACGCCGCCCGCTACGTTGTGCTGGAACGCATCATCCATCTCCTTAACATGTTCGGCATTCCCTCCATCATTGTCATCGGCGTCATCGGCAACACCCTCTCCATCGTCACGCTCTCCTGCTCCTATTTGCGTCACCAATCGTCGACAGTCTACCTGGCGTTTCTGTCGACGGTCGACACCGGCTTTCTTGTATCGCTAACGTTCGTGTGGCTGCGCTATTTGAACGTACACTCGTTCGTGCGTACGGGATGGTGCCGGTTCGTCATCTACACGACCTACGTGTACAGCTTCTTGTCAGTGTGGACAGTGGTCAGTTTCACGTTCGAGCGCTACGTCGTCGTGTACCACCCGCTACGCAAGAACAGTCTGTGCACGCGGCGCCGGGCGCGCATCGTCGTCTCGTCCCTCGTCGTGCTCGCCGTCGTCCTGTACTCCTTCTCGCTGTGGACGTCCGGCGTCCTCGAGATGCCGCTCCTCAAGACCGGCATGTGCATGGCGCTGCCTCGCTACCTCTACATCACTCGTGTCTTCACCAACATCGACACCGTCATCACGATGGTCCTCCCGTCACTGCTTATAGTCTTCTTCAACGCGGCGATGGCGGTGAAGATCGTCGACTTCCTGAACCGCCGTCGCGCCGGCCTCCACATGTCCTCCCCGCCGCGACTACGAGGCGGAATCGATGACCCGTTCGACCCGGCCACCCGCAATGGACTTCCGTTGCTCGCCGTCGCCGGGTCCGCCACGGCTGGGTCGCGCGTGCGCATCAACGGCGTCACTGGTGGCGCCCCGACACGTCATGTGACGCTGCGCAAGAACGGCGGCGCGCAGAGCAAGGGGAGTCTACGTCACACGTTCCAGCTGCGCACGACTCGCTCGCTGCTCGTGGTCAGCTCCCTGTTCGTCGTGCTCAACCTGCCGAACCACGTGTTCCGTGTCTACGCGTTCAGCGTCTACCTGGTCGACGAGCGCTACGTTTTCCCGCGCTCCGCGTTGCTATGGCAACACGTGCTGCAGTTCCTGTACTACAGCAACTTCGCCGCAAACTTCTTCCTGTACAACGCGTGCAGTCGATCGTTCCGCTGCGCCCTCCGGCGGCTGTGTTGGACACTAAAGCGGCGCGCCATCGAACGGTTTAACCGGAGTACGGATTACGAACACGACCGAAGGGCGATATAGCGGGGCGTGACTCGCTCGTTCGTGTGTGTTTTACACGGCCAATGAAAGTACGGAAACAGGGTACCGTCTGTTTGTGCAATACGTCATTTGTACTTGTTTATATAACCGGTGCGTTTTGACGGGATATCACAATTGTTACTGTTGTTGTCGTCGTCGTCGTCGTTGTCGTCGTCGTCAATGTCGTTATCATATTTGTAATCACGCACCGGACAAACAAACCGGTAAACTGTAGTTACGACTACGATGTAAATGTGTCGCGATCAATACTCATCGGAAGAAATAGTTCTGCGGAAGAAGACAGGGTGAAAATAATGGATGTATATAAATATAACATTGTAAGAACAGAGTAAGGTGAAGTTGGGAGAAGGGAAAGGGGAGGGGGGAGATAGATAGGAAGTGTGAAGACCACGGGTGAACGAAGGGAAGAGCTCCGGGACCACACAACAATGAACTAGGGAAGGGAAGACGCGAAGAACAACCGATTCCAAGTGTCTACAACGAAATTAACATGTTAACAGCGCCACAGCTACAGCCTGTTGGTTAATGTCGTCATACCTATGCCTCACGGATCACATCGTCGTTACGTCAGACCCTCACGGGTCCTTTCTATTCAATTATAGACACTTTGTTGCAGCCTCCGGTCGGAGAATGAAAAAAACACACACAGTCTAGGACGTTTTACATAAAACAAATTCGTGAGAAATGGTGCATGCATAACAGTTGCAATTAGTGTAATGTTTCACGAATTTGTCGGAAGAACGAACAAGCGTAATGGCGGGCCGTGCCTACGCATGGGATGGGACCTTTAGATGCAGGCAAATTCGGTCGTTTTTATCACGATAAATAAAATAGCAATAGTTTTTGTTAAAATAACGATACGTAGAAATTATAATAATGATACTATTATGTGTGTTTCCCTTTTCACAGTCTTTGGCGCAGACACGTTCCTTCTTGTGCTGACTACAAATGAGCGAAACTTTCTATTCCATTGAGTCTTGGTGAAGTACAGCTGAAAGCCTTGTGTTTGGCCCACAACTGACATCACATTTTGAACAAATGTATCTTTATGAGCATGGCATTCAAAGTGTGTTTTTATTTTATTGTGAACAATACAAATGTAGAACAGGCGAAATAATGTTTGAAGACCTCTTCAATTTTAGTTGTACAGGGTAAAAAACGAATAAGTCATATTGCGGGAAAACGTCTGTATTGTGTGCCTGCGGTAATGCCTAAGTATACTAACAAACTGATTTGCAATGTAAGTGGATCTCAGTTGACCCATGTGTTCATTAATGGTAAAACTCACTCGGAGTTCAAATCTTACGGTTCTTCAGTTAAATAATGACGTGAAACCTCGGTATTACGGTCACCACAAGGACTAGCAAGCTCAACAGCGAGGTGTTCATATAAACGTAATTAACTTTTAATAATTTACTGAATCTAATCTAATCCCTAATCGCAAGTTGGCTGTATTCGTCGTATTTCATGTTAAAATTGATTGCCCACAAGGTGGCGCCACACAACCCGGTTCCAAGCTGTTCGTGCAGCGTCGTTCCCAGTGATAATCTATCCCTGCATACTCGCTCCAGCTGAGAGCTGGCATTGCTCAGGTATAACCGTCTGGTTGCTCTGTTGAACGGTGCGGTTATTTACTACCAAAACGACAGTGTCTACATTTCTGTGAATAAAATGGCTGTTGTTTCGTAGTACATCCGGCTATGTTCGTCTTTATTCCCTGGTTGGTTATTTGGTTGCTTAGTTTATTAATGTTATAAACTGCCAGTGTTTGTTCCACATCAAACTATAGATGTTTTTTGTACAAGTCCATACATATCGGATACTAAAGATACTATTTTTTATTATCGAATCATCCATTTCTTATACAACACGAGTGTTTTTTAAGCAGACGGCATTTTGTCAGTAAGGGATACCGGGGCTAGTTGTAACAAAAACAACAGATTTCAAGATTGCGGATGGGTTTATTAACCGATCGAAACTGTTTTCATGCCGAAGGATCCATACATATCTCCCGCAGATAATTAGGGCATAATTAACTACCCGGCCAGGGGCCGGCCTATTACATGTTTGTGGTATAACGAATTATATGAGGTGTCCTAAAGTGTTACAAGTTACCACGGTACGGGGTAACTTGAAATAAAAAAAAAACATTTCAGGATTTCGGGTGAGTTTCTGAACCGGTCGAAACTTGTTTACGCCATCGTGTCCCCATATATCTCCCGCAGATAATTGGTGCATAATTAAATGTCTGGTTTATTAGATATTTGTGGCATAATGAGTTAAATGAGGTGTCGTAAAGTCTTACAAGTTACCCGATACGGTAGTACTTTTTTCTTTTAAAATGGCTTAACCTTATGGCATGTCGACGGATTCACGTGATCTTACACACGACATGCTCAAATCTATTGATGAACATGCCCTCGTCTTGCAGAATACTTTGCATTAGCAGTTTTGTCCGCAAGCCCTCTGTTGCAACTTATCCGTGTTACAACCAGCCCCGATCTCCGCTACACAAGTAGCAAACTGACGTATTTTATAATTAAACAATATTAATTACCACAAGTAGAAGATAATGAGTAATGGAATTTCAATAGCAGCAAAATCATTAGAAATCTGAACTTCTGACAAATTTAAGCAGTATCAGCAACCGTATTGAATAGTACGGTTGTTGAATATGTTAGGGGGCTACATGATACATCTGCAGTGTAGGTCGCTAATGGTTAATATAATTACATCGTTTTGTTTTGTAATTTTACTAGACAGACTTCGAACTACTAGAAACATCGAAACGATGTGCAACATTTGTTATTACAACAGAAACTTCGTGTTTATTCGTTTAAAGGGATATTGTTTCTTTTGTTCCCAGACGTATTTATTATAAGGGTAAGTGCGTACAATTAGTCATACTTGTTTTACTGATCGCGGAAACGAGGCTAGTCGCCTATATCCAGGATGTTTCCGTTTAAATCGGCAGGTTGTTTAATCGGTGTGGTCGTCCACTGATGTATCCAGGTTGCTTGGCAAACTCCATCAAGCGGTAAACAAAATGGCTCCATGAATAAGTGCTTTTCGTTGAAATTCTTCATGACAAAAACCTAATAGACTGTTGTTCAAGTGTGCAGTAATGTGTGAAGTAATGTTTGCTCTTGGAGTGGTCATGTGGCTTAGTAATGTAATTCTCATATGTTTCTGTTACCAACATTGCTGACAAAGGCAAAACTTGACGGATGACTCGCGCGTAATTTTTATTTTGAAGTAAACAAACCGCGAGTAACAGGATTCATCAAATGAACGGTTTATTTACGTTTCGCGGGCGAAACGTTGAAACTACAGGTACATTCGGGCCATGCTCATTAATGGTTTGTTGGCGTTTTGCGGGTGAAATGTCCAATTTGAAAGCGGACTATTTAGCACAAATTGGCGCGAAGTATACTGTCGATATACCATATTAAAACGGGTAACGAAGAACCTTTTCTAATAATATCAAAACGTGGTAACAGAGCACAACATTAAATTTTTTCAATGGTGTAATTAAAATATCACGTGCATTGTAATGTATAAAACTGTTGTTGATTTGTGTATTAAACTATTTTAAATAGTGTAAGTATTCGTTAAATAGTACCATTTGTGTTTTAGCAACTTGTGTAATGCGCGCGTGTGTCTGTGCAGGTGACCGGGCAGACTCCACTCAGACAGACTCCACTCAGACATGGCTACACGAAACGTGCACGCATGCGTGCGCACACACACACACACACACACACGTACACACACACACACACACACACACACACACACACACACACACACACACACACACATTGACACACACATACACAAACACACACACTTTTCACATCACCGCACTCAACACAACCACACAACACACACACACACACACACACACACACACATGCGTCACACACACACACACACACACACACACACACACACACACACACACACACACACACACACACACACAACACACACAACACACACACACACACACACACACACACACACACACACACACACACACACAAACACCTACATTCGTCTGGTGGCAGGATCCACCGAGGCACTTCTAGGAAGGGGACAACATCTTCCAATTACACTTCCTTTAAGGCTCGCCAATAAACACACTTACGGCTTCCAAAAACCCTCCAATTACTTCCCTAAGGCTGGACAATACAGGAATACGGGGCATACGGGGGTAGCACGGACACAATCCAAATGTTTGGTGGGGCAGGTTCCCCGGGCTCCACGCACGCACGCACGCACGCACGCACGCACACACGCACGCATGCACGCACGCACGCTCGCATCACATATAGATGCACAGAAACACATACATAAACATACACACACCATACACACGCCATACACACGCCATATACACACCATACACACACCATACACATATCATACACACACCATACACACACACTCCAAAAACACATACAAACACACGCACACACTCGCGCGCATATACAAGCTCACATACACACACGCGCGCGCCACACACACACATTCACACACACACACACACACACACACACACAACAACACACACACACTCACACACACACACTACACACACACCACACACACACACACACACACACACACACACACACACACACACACACACACACACACACACACACACTACACACACACACACACACACACCACACACACACACCACACACACACATACACACACACACACACACACACACACACACACACACACACACACACACACAAACAACACACACACACACACACACAACACACACACACACACAACAAACACACACACACACACACACACTCACACACACACACAACACACACACACACACATCACTCACACACACACACACACACACACACACACACACACACACACACACACACACACACACACACACAACAACACACACACACACACACACACACACACACACACACACACACACACACACACACACACACACACACACACACACACACACACACACACACACACACACACACACACACACACACATCCCAACAATATTCTCGCTCCTCTTACAAGCTATAACGAATAACCCCGTCATCACTACACTTCGCCACACCGCAGTGTCATCCAGTAGCCGCCCGTCCTAGTGGACCTACACATGTCGCAGCCTCGCGCGTCATCCCGCCGCAGTCGCGCAAAATAACAAAATTAAAAAACCAGATGCATTCCTCAGACGCCACCTGCGATCAATTCGAATGATGCGATGGCCAACTGGAATTATCTCTGATGGTGATCTGAAATGCGACTAAGTTGATGCGCTGACACGCCAGAGCGTGCAACTACACAGTCTGTCATAAATCGGGAGCAGCCTAGGCTATTTTGAGACTGTTTATAATTTTAAGCGTAAAAATAAATTCTTATAGCATAGTATCCATTCCTTAGGATAGCTCATTAGGACAGCTCCTTAGGATAGCTCCTTAGGACAGCTCCTTAGGACAGCTCCTTAGGACAGGTCCTTAGGACAGCTCCGTAGGACAGCTCCTTAGGACAGCTCCGTAGCACAGCTCCTTGGTATAGCTCGCAGCGTTTTACACGTTATTCACTGCTAGACCTAATCAATTGAGTACCATCTCGACTTGTCTGGAGAGAATTAGCCACACTGCAATTAATGCGAGAATACTGTTCGTACACAAATTTCAACCACTGTCTACAGCTAGTGTGAATTAGAGCAATGTATAAAACTGTTGTTGATTTGTACATTAAACTATTTTAAATAGTGTATGTATTCGTTAAATAGTACCGTTTATATTGTAGCGACTTGTGTAATGCGCGCGTGTGTCTATGCAGGGAACCGGTCAGAATCCCTTAAAGAACTTACCCAAGGTTTGAAGCCGGGTTCTCTGTTTTCAGAGAGTCCGGTGCGCTAGCCATTGCTGCCCGTGTCCTAGTCACGGACGACAAAATATGAATATAACGACCAACTAGTTTCGCGGGTTTGATGTTTAACTCTAGGAAACGAATAGTAACCAGTTTCAATTTCAATCGCATCCAAATCACCAAGGTTATGAAAGCGCTAGGCAATCTCAGCCACGGTATGCGATAATATAATTATCAAGAGGTGTATGAATAACATAGGTGGCGAATACTGTACAAAAATAGACAGAATAGTTCGTATGATATAATAATAATAACAGTAATAATAAACGAAAAAGACGAAGAAGAAAAACAACAACACTGATATAGTCCATCAATACAGGTCCGTCCACTTGGTGGCGCTACGTCCAAGTTAGTTATCAAATCATCGGCGTTTTACATAGTTATATTTATTATTATTATTATTATTGTTATTGTTATTGTTATTGTTATTGTTATTGTTATTGTTATTGTTATTGTTATTGTTATTGTTATTGTTATTGTTATTGTTATTGTTATTGTTATTGTTATTGTTATTGTTATTGTTATTGTTATTGGTATTGGTATTGGTATTGGTATTGGTATTGGTATTGGTATTGGTATTGGTATTGTTATTGTTATTGTTATTGTTATTGTTATTGTTATTGTTATTGTTATTGTTATTGTTATTGTTGTTGTTGTTGTTTTGTTGTTGTTGTTGTTGTTGTTGTTGTTGTTGTTGTTGTGTTGTGTTGTTGTTGTTGTTGTTGTTGTTGTTGTTGTTGTTGTGTGTTGTTGTGTCGTTGTGTTGTGTTGTCGTTGTCGTGTCGTTGTCGTTGTCGTTGTCGTTGTCGTTGTCGTTGTCGTTGTCGTCGTCGTTCGTCGTCGTCGTCGTCGTCGTCGTCGTCGTCGTCGTCGTCGTCGTCGTCGTCGTCGTCGTCGTCGTCGTCGTCGTCGTCTCGTCGTCGTCGTCGTCGTCGTCGTCGTCGTCGTCGTCGTCGTCGTCGTCGTCGTCGTCGTCGTCGTCGTCGTCGTCGTTCGTCGTCGTCGTCGTCGTCGTCGTCGTCGTCGTCGTCGTCGTCGTCGTCGTCGTCGTCGTCGTCGTCGTCGTCGTCGTCGTCGTCGTCGTCGTCGTCGTCGTCGTCGTCGTCATCGTCGTCGTCGTCCATCGTCAGTCATCTCGTCTCATCTTGTCGTCGTCGTCTCATCGTCATCGTATCGTCATCGTATTATTCATTCATCGTCATCATCATCATCATCATCATCATCATCATCATCATCATCATCATCATCATATCATCATATATATCATCATCATCATCATCATATCTCATATTATTATTAATATATAATATTATTATTATTATTATTATTAATATTATTATTATTATTATTATTATTATTATTATTATTATTATTATTATTATTATTATTATTATTATTATTTACAACGTCTAACATCTGCAAACATAACTGTTTTGCTAAATGACACCTGAAAACAGCAAACAACCCTGGAAAACCAGACACGACGCTGGAAGACCACAAACGACCCTGGGATCCACTGCACGGATTGGAAATAGTGTAGGCGGGCCGCACATCTGCGAAAGATTCACGCAGAAGAAAGTCAACCCAAACATATGAACAAGATTACGATCGTCGACAGGCCATTCTCATGCTTCTATGTCGACAACCGTATGTGTTTATACTACGGCTGAGGTTTCTTGTGACATTATTATAGGATTGAGCTGTCATCGAAGAGCGAAGTATAAGTATACCCGTATAATTTACATCATTATCTACAACGATTGACAGCAGAGAGACTCCTGTAAATTGCGAATATACTTTTACATCAATAAAAGCTATTTTATAAAACGCTTTAACCTATCCACAGGGCTGAAACAAGTTTTATTATTATTTTGTTTTCCTTTTTATTGACCCAATGTTCTATGGTAAGAATTGAGCTGGCAATACAGACAACCCTCGCTTCACGGTCACCTTGCTAAAACAACCTCTTAATTAAGATCAGCCGTGGAAACATATTTCTTTAGCAATATCGACTTGGTCCTACATATTCAGAATAGTTAGTTTAAGTAACTGATATATTAGCGCTACTAAACTACAATAAGAATAGCAAAGATACGCGATATGGTAAGGTCGTATTAGCAAAATGTCATACTTCTTTGTGAATTTGACTGCCGTACCTTAGGCGGATTACTATTCCTGTATAATTATGTAATCCATATATCTCACATCTTTATGTAACTAGTTAAATTAAGCGATGTACTGAAACAGGCATATTGTCAAAGCAAATTGCATTTTTAATGTTTTTAAATGAAAAATACAAAAACAAGACGGTATAACAAGCACATTTGTTGATCCCATTTTGCCCGCATTAGTATATCCGGAATAGGCACAGCTTAATCAAACTGTGATACATTAATTATCGCTCACTCTCACGAAAATCTATTATACGCTGAAACACTAATAAACTAATACTACTTCCTCACGACATTCGAAGTTGAAATATGACAACTTGTTACTTAGCAAACTTAGATGGATCGTCAAATAAACAATTTACCAAGGGGTCAAAGCTAAGAATTACTAACGATTGTTTCAGAATTGCATACCAATTGGTTTGTATAGTAGTCAGCAGTTGGAAGCGAAAATACGCTTTGTGGCAGCACTATTCTTTGCATATAGCGATTTCCCATATTACCCGAGTATCCCGTTTTACCCGGGTTTCCCATATATATATATATATATATATATATATATATATATATATATATATATATATATATATATATATATATAAACTATATATATTTTTAGCAACTTGTGTAATATATATTAATATATATATATATATATATATATATATATATATATAAAAGACCAAGGGGAGACCAAGAGGGAGATGGATGGATTGTGTCCGAAGGGATATGCAGGCACTGCGGATCACCCCAGAGGATGCCCAGGACAGAACATTCTGGAAATCAATAATTAACTATGTGGCCGTATATATATATATACATATATACATACATATATATATATATATATATATATATATATATATATATATATATATATATATCGTTAAAATGAATATCAATATGAATGACAACCAAGTTCACTGTCCAATGTTGCTGGCAGTTCAGCAAAGCCATTCACAGAAGGCGTCAAAATTAGAAAGTAATCTTGAGAAACGAAACATTATTAAAGAGGCACGAACCCAAAGCCCCTACATCAGCCTATACCCGGCCACCACATTCCTCATGCTATTCTCCTTAACCTACTGGAAAAGACCATGATAAATACCAACATGTAGTCACATACTCTAATGAAAGAATAATGAAACGTCCCCATCTTAACATAGATATGTGGATTTGTCCGTCAACCAGTAACTTCACAACATGTAGCGTTGCGTATTAGTTGCGATAGAAAGTGGCATTTTCCCAGTGCAAAATTCACTGGATGAATTGCTTTGGTTACAATGAGGATTACAGCCGGGGCTAACGCTTAGAGAAAAATTCGAAGGGGTGATGGGAGATAGACACATATCCCGTAAAGTAAAGAAAATGTGCTCAGCTCGTGTTTTACCTCGGCCCACGTGAATGCACTGGCGACGATGGCTCTGACATAGAAACAACAGAAGGTCCAGATTTGCGGAAAAAATATGGTAAGAATAATTGTGGGAGCTATGAGAGCTAATAAGAGAAAATAGATGACACGAGAGTGGAGGTTGAAATGAAGGAAAGTTCTTGATGAGGAGTACATGGGCTCGTCATATGGAACAAATGGGAGATGATAAACTGGCAAAGAGAACAGATGCCCGGAAAGTGGAGGGGAAATGGCGGCGAAGAACACTGAAATTGCGATGGGGATTATATTAAAAGTAACATAGAAAGAGTTGGGAAAATATCAAAAAATATAGATAGAAGAATTGGAGACGGCTGACAGAGAACGTAGAAGAGAAAAGTGAGAGAGAGAGAGAGAGAGAGAGAGAGAGAGAGAGAGAGAGAGAGAGAGAGAGAGAGAGAGAGAGAGAGAGAAACAAACAATG